>SNQJ01S0019829.1:0-13847 GCA_010110895.2 Picea sitchensis
ATAAGGGGGAGATAAGGAAATAAATGAGGGCGGGGAGAGTCGGTGAAGGAGGGATAAGGAAGGGAAGGAGTCGGAGGGGAGGATGCTATGGGAGTTTGGGATGGATTTTGAGAGCTGGGAGTATTGCAGAGAGAAGTGAAAATTCATGAGTGGTATTGATACAGTGCACTGGAGTTGATGGGGGTTTTGGGCACGGAGGGCCAGGATATCTGTTGATATATTGGGGCTAGGGAGCTACCTAGTTGGCAGGGAGGACGGTTTTGGGTAGTTTTTTGCAGAAGCGGGAAGGAAGCAAGTTGCGGACAACAAGAGGGATAATAGCATCAGGTTCAGGTATTTACCAAGAATTATGCATTGTTTTGTATTAATTTGATATTAAATTTTATTATTATGATGAATTTGATTGTGAATGTGCTAAATGAAGTAACTCTTAAATTTTACTGCTCTGTTGTAAATTAAAAGGTTGTTTATTGAATTTGGCTCCTACATTTGGTATCAGAGCCTAGGTTTGAAATCTGGGCCTAAAGGGCCAAAACTCCAAGCTCAAATTGCCCTCCACTTAACCTACAAACAACTCCAAGCCCTAACTCCTGCAAACAAAACATGAGAAATGGCATTAGACCGTAAAAAGAAACTTAAGATAAAAACCAGTTGAACAATATTACAGCCAACAGGAATATTCCAGAGAGGAACACAAAAACCTTTTTCAATGTAAAGATAACATGATTTTATGTAAGTACCATATATCTTTATATAAAATTATATTTCTAGAAATTATTTTTGAAATTATATTTCTCGAAATTATTTTTGTTAATATAACAAGAAGATGTTTCTATTAGCTACATAGAATTTACAGGATGCGTTCAATACAAATAGGTGTATACATAGACTGAAAATAAAGGGTTTCTAAGTATCATTCTATTCCTTAGAGATATGAGGGTAATATATATAAAGAAAAATAAAATTATAGAGTAGAATCATTAATATTTTTCAAAACAACGTCAAAAAAAAAATTGCAAACAATAAATTGTCCACGATTAACAGACCTCTAGGAGTACATGGTAAGGTGTCCACTGTCCACTGTGGCCATGCATCAGGCAGGTCTGTATTAGGGTCATCTAAACAAAACTATGTTTTGGATTACTTAGAATATAGAGGATAAAAGGATAAACTCGACTATAAGAATTGTGCATCCTTCAATAAGGTTAATAGGTAGTTGGCTTCTACTGTGACTCCATAAGAATGGAAGTCGGTGGAAGATGCAGCAGAGCAAACGACAGATCATCTAATTCCCAACTAGAACTGGGTGTTTGGGTTTGCATTCCTTGTGTGTGGATATGGCTACACATAGAAATCGATGTTATGGCCTCTGCAAAAACTACACATCAACTTCAATACAAACCCCTTTAATGACTCCTACGTTCTAAAGCACAAGTAGTTTTGGCAGCTAAACCTACCATAGTAACCCATTTTTTTCAGAAAATCCATGCCCAATACAAACAAACCACAGTAAAACGGTTTTAGTTTCTAAAAAAAAAAAAGGAAAAGTAACACAAACAATTCACTGACTGAAAGCATATAAATATATACTTACGTGATGATGCATAGGTGCAAGTTGTTTTAAACCAACATTCGGCCTTGTGAGCCTCTTCAGACGTCTCGCCCTGTACAAAATCAAAATAACAGGGAGCAGAAAATTCATAATTGATGTCAATTTGGAAATCCCTTGAGTCTCAGCCTGAGCCCGAAAAACACAAGCAAAATAACAATACAAGTAGAAAGAAAAACACAAGCAAATAACAATACAAGTATAATTTTTATGGCATAAATTATTGATATTTTATTGATATTCTCCTTCGTTGTTTCAGATTTGCCGACACAGAATAGTTACATAATGTATATATTAAACCCTAGTGACTTTCCTTCTAACCCTAAAGAATAATACAAAAAACTTAATAATAATAATAAAGAATTCAATACACCGACCCTACAAAGAAAATTGCGCATTCCTTGCGAAAAAAAAAAATCCTGAGGAAATGGATGAATACGGGCTCTCGGGATATATCAGTGAGGCATATTCCTAAGGACATGGATGACTACAGGATCTCGGATGAATACAGACTCAAACACAAGCATTTCAGTACCCGAGCGCCAAACACAGGTCTGTAACAAACACACAAGCCAGCGCAGGTCTATAGCAAATACACAAGCCAGCACCAACACCCAACTCCAAAGCCCAGCCTCAGGCTCACTTCATACTAGTCCAAGGCCAAGCTCCACAACACAATCACCAAACACCACAATGATCAGATCAAATCTAAAGCGTGATTCATAAAGGAAACACTCAAACCAAGTGTCATCGTGCAATGGGCCCGATAACCATTAAAATAGCCTGTAAGCACCCATAAAACGCAGAAGGGCTAGCGCACTGTAACAACCCAAAAGCGGGCCTTTAACCAGGCCTGTATACAACCCAAAAGTCGGCGAACTGCGACCATAGCGATCCCCAAGTGCTTCCATTGACTCGGAAAGCCCGAGTTTGCAAGTCATATGGAGGAGAGGAGATATCAGGTGCCTGCGCACTATATTCACCATGGCGGCCATGATCCCTCATGCCTCCCTGCACAGGTGACCACAGCTAATGAAGGAGACAAAATTGAGAGTTTAGGGTTTAAAGGAGTGGACCAATATTTTATTCCTGTAAATGAAAGTGAGGGGCACGTGGTCTACATGTGAGCCCACGCTGCTGACTTAGCAGTCTTGTGGCAAGTGGGCCTCATATTTTCCCCGCGCGGCCAATTCAAATTTTTATTAATTTTACATTCAGCATTATATTTATTTTATTATATTTTCTTTTATTTTATTTTTTATATTTTTTTATTATTTTTTTTATATATATTTTAATATGTCTGAAGTTGAAAACATTAATACAAATTTTTATATAAGATATTTTTAAACTATAATTTTTATTTCTTTATTTTATTTTTTATTTTTATTACATTTTTTTATATATATTTTAATATGTCCTCAAGTTGAAAACATTAATACAAATTTTTATATAAGATATTTTTAAACTATACTTTTATAAATACTAATGTAATAATATATATAAAGTATTAATTGAAATATATATATATATATATATATATATATATATATATATATATATATATATATATATATAACTCAAATTTAAAATATAGTTAAATTATAATTATTAAAGTATTAATAAAGTTTAATTATATTAAAAAAAGGGTTTAATCTTGTTAAGTTTAAATAAAGTTAACCAATTAGACCCGCACTGAACTCAAGGTTGTTACCTAGAAGGCTCACTAAGGTTTGTTTTATGTTTCAAGACCGATAGACTGAAAGGGTTTCTCCTTCCTTAAGACGATTTCAAGAGGCTGGCGCAATATTGAAGCTGACCAACGAGAGACCATACTGGAATTTATGGCTGCCAGATTGCGCTGAACCTAATGCATACACAATTATCTCATCGTTGTAGGTAGACCGACTAATAAGGAGAGATTCATACCTTCCCACAACTCCTGAGAAAATATTAAGACTGCCGCCATGCTGTCCGTAAATAAAGTGGTCCTCTTTTTTCACTTTATTTGCTCATAGGTGTTCAAATGGGATGGAGTTAAGAACTAATAATAACTTCTAAAGGAGTTCGAAGGGTTTCTTCGAGGTTTTACCGTGGGGGTAAAACAGCCGTATAATTTAGTTTTAATTTGAGGTAAAGTAAATTTTAAATTTAATCTCTATTCTAAAAATTTAGAATTAATCTAAGCTTTAATCTTTAATTAAGTTTAATCCCTGCTAAATAATAAAATATGGTTGAACTTTAACTATTATTATTTAAGGTGTCATTAGGACTTAGACTAGGACAAGCTGAAGGAGGATCATAGGAGCATAAGCATAGAAGTGGCGAAAGTGAGGCCAGCTATCGAAGCTACGGGAAAGAAAATCAATAGTTACTTTCATATACGTAAGAAACTGCTTTAGATGTTTAAACCTAACTCTTAACCTAGCCAATCCGCTTAATGGAGTAACGCCCTGCTTGCTGCATAAGCGCAAGAAAACTTGTGCCTAACCGTGTTTCTAGTTTGACTAGCACCAATTTGAAACATCCTAAAACTCACCCAGACAACTTTGGTTGATGCGGTGTCAGCATAGCTGTGGATGGTCGTGGACTCGTGGAATCACAAGTAAAGGAGCATCGCCACAAACACCTCTCCAACACCGCGAAAGCCACCTCACCACCATCAGCCAACTAGCTCACATATCAGCTTCGCTAAAGCCATAAACGACTTTAAAGGGTGACAACCGCGGTGGGATCAAGCGGAACCCCACCATCTAGAACAACAGTAATACGTGGCGTCGAGGGATTCGTGGGGAGGACCTCCACCAAGACATCATGCGAGAGTTGCGTATGATAAAATTTTGATTTTGGCCGAGGTTGCACCGCTGAACGCGCTGAAGCATGGTTGGAAGGCATGATTAGGTGTTTGTTTTGGTGACTATGCGCGGCCCAACTCAAAGAAGATCTCCATTTTTCGCCATAGATAGTGTTGAACCGGTAAGCAATTGAAAGATTAACCGCACTTTTACCCTAAACATAGTATCTGGAACTTTTCAAGGAGAGGTTCTGGAGGAAATATCTACCAACAGACTACGAGGAACAACGAGTTGGGGAATTTCATGCCTTAGTACAAGGAAACAAACTGCAGAAGAATATGAGATCAAATTTATGAAACTGTCAGTCATGTGTCATATATGGATAACGACCAACGACAGCAAAGCTGCCCATCTATGGATTGAACCTCAGGATAAGAGCTATGGGTACGATGGAAATCGCCTTCAAGAGCGTAAGCTTGGCAAATGCATGTTAAGAGGAAGAACATATGAACTTGACTCGGGTATAAGATCAACATTTCTCGTGATCGCCTGGAGGTCTGTGAGGAAAGGCCCCAGACATTTCCTGTGGAGTAGCCTGCACACCACCATGGTAACAAATTCACCAAGGATAGTAGCTATTGTGATTTCCTACTGGCAGCCAAAGTGCAGATCTGCCCATCGCCAATGCAAGCGCATTGCAGACCACAACCATCTCAGGGAACATCTAGTAGGGTAGGGGTTCTAGGGGAAGGAACTCATTTCAAAAACAGACACATAACAATGCGTAGGTTCAATCTAGTGTTACCTATTGGGGTGCTGGGGACCCATTACCAGCCAAGATCAGCTGTAGTTACAATCTGGTTTCGTGCATAGAGAAGGAAAGATGATGATGGGGAGAGCAAGTAGCAACAACCAAATTTACACACAAGAGTTATCACCGCCAAAGCTCTAACATCAACTACCTAAGTGGTGTGGAGCTCATCGTATGCTAAATCATATCAATGTTAAGATTTTGTCGATTCTCTTGTGCGAAAAATAGTTTCATTTCATCATCTGCATTAGAAAGAGGTTGATAGCCTACGAGCATGATGACTTAAAACAAGCCTAGGTTGGCTTCCTGGAAAACAAGCAAGAGGGACCTAGTGTCGATAATTGTGTATTAGACCTAGGAGGAACTACCCGTAATGGCATACATCACCGCTTTCCTCGTGAATATGACCTAATCATTGAATGGATTGGTTAGCAAATTTCATCGAGTCTTGGTGGATTGTTTTGCAAAGAGGGTGCTTTGTGTCGATGATGAAGGAAGACCACAGAGATCCGTGGTGTACAAGAGAAAAGTGTCATTACTTTATATAAACTATGAAGGTTAAGCAATGCTTCATGCAAGGGTGTCAACTTTATGTAGTGGAAGTAGGTGAATGAAAGGAAGGGACACTCATTGGATCAATACCCAGTACTGTCGTAATCTCAAGATGTTTCTCCGGACGAGTTACCAGGGTTACCCCCCGAGAGGGAGCTTGATTTTACAATTGGAGATAAGACCCGGTGCGTAACCACTTCCAAAAATCAGATCGGATGACAGCGTTGGAACTTTATGAATTGCAAATGTTGTTGAAAGAGTTACTAGACTTAAGGCTAATAAGGCCCAACGTCTCACCTTCTGCACCGACACTTTTGTAAAGAAGAAGAATGGATCTTTATGAATGTGTATAGACTACAAAGACTTGAACCATACTACAGTGAAAAAATAGGTACCCAATGTCTTAATAGATGACCCTTCGATCATATGAAAGGAGAAGCGGTATTCTCAAAGATCGACATGCGATCAGGATACCACCAATTACAGATTAAGGAAGGTGATATCCCAAAACGACCCTCCTCAACTTGGTTTGGACATAATTTACTTTGTTGTAGTACCTTTTAGATTGACCAATGCGCTAACAGTACTCATGAGCCCCAAGGAACGCATATTCCGGAAGTATTTTGACCATTTTGTACAAGTCTTTTAGATGACATCCCCATCTATTCCAAGAATGAAACGTGAACACGAGAGCAATTCTGCAGCGAATAGTTTTGTCCTGCCTAAGAGAGAACAATTGTATGGGAAGTCAATAAAGCACCTCTTCTTCCAAAGAGATCCACTATTTAGGTCATATCATTTTCGGACGTCGAATCTCTCAGGACCCAAAAAGGTAGCTACATTATGGAATGGCCAAGCAATGTAAAAATGCCCATGAGGCTCCTCACCTCATGGGCTAGCGGGTTATTACCGAGATTTGTAGAAGGATTCTAAAACATAGCGAAACCCATCACCAATTGCAATGCAAGGGGGTCGTATGAATGGACAGAAGAATGTGATAGTGCATTCATTAATCTTAAGAGGTTACTAACTAGTGTGCCAATTCTAATAGTGCTCCGATATGGAAAAGGACTTCACTAGTCACATCTAATCCCTTTGAAGCAAGGGTTGGGAGTTGTGTTAATGCGTGGATGGAGGAGGGATAGATTATGCATCAAGGAAGTTGAATAAACATGAGGAGCTATATTTAATTACATGATTTAGATTCTAGAGCTGTAATGCTATCTTTGAAACTTTTGAGGCACTATCTAGTTTCCGGGCAAAAACTTTGAGCTCAAAATAGACCATCAAAGCTTAAAACATCTCTTCACTCAAAGAGATCTATAAATGCCGTGCAAAGGCTTATTGAGTGAGTTTATGAGTGAGCACGATTTTGGTATATCATACATCAAGGGAAAGGAAAAATGGTCTGAAAATGCCTTGAGTAGGAGACCACGCGATCTTCTCCTTGGTAACCTTAAAGGTCAATTGAGGGAACTTGTGTTGGAACAACTCCAAGGAGACAATGGTATTTGAAGGTTACTTCAAACCTCTAGAGCGGGAGGGAGTTAGAGCCAAAGTATGAAGGATATAGTCCGAAATCATTTAATTGTTAAGATATCGAGGAAGGATGTACATCCCTCGAGAATGGGGATATTCAAGCATCATATTGAAGGAAGCCTCCATAGATAATTCTTATTGTGCATATCTGAGTGTGAAGAAGATGTACATAAATATAAGGAATTCTTCTTTTGGGTAGGCATGAAACCCGATGTAGTCCATTTCATCGCCAAATGCCTAGAGTGTCAATCAGGTGAAAGCTTCTAATTTCACCACCAACAGCCATACAACCACACATTGATGTTCCTATGTCCAAATGGGAAGTCATCTTATGATAGTGGGTTTCCACTCACATCTCATAGACACAATGCCATTCTTGTGATAGTGGGATACATAACTAAGAGTGCCTATTTTATCTCCAAAGTAGAGAAACTTAAGTGAAGTTATCCATTTGCATGGGATACCTAAAAAGATCATTTCTGATAGGGACTCTAGATTCACTTCTAGGTTTTGACAAGTTTACAGTCAACATTGAGAACTGAGTTGAACTTTCTAAGCATAACTTATTATCCTGAAACAAATGGGCAGACCGAGAGAGTAAATCAAGTCATAGAAGACATGCTTAGGATGATAACTTGTGCTTAAGTTCAACCGAGTGGGAGAAGTACCTACCTTTGTAGAGTTTGTCCCTACAATAACAATTATAATAGTTCCATTGGAATGACACCCTTCAAGCTATGGGAGGCCATGCGTAACACCATTGAGTTGGGATAGACTAGAATACTGAGTAACACTAAATAATTGATTCAAGAAATGGAGGAACAGGATTCAGATTAGGCAAAGATTAAAGGAAGCACAGGATAGGCAGAAAAGCTATGTGTGGTAATAATGATCACCAAAGTTATGGAAGTGGGAAACCAAGTTTCATTCATCAAGTCAATAAGAGTACTATATGGATCGAAAGGGGACAGTTAATACCCTGGGCTTATAGACCATCTTTCAGATCCGTAGAGAAAATTGGACCCGTTTGCCTATCGCTCAGTATTCCACCCCACCTCACTTTAATAAAACTCATAATGTATTTGCACCTATTTTACATCATTATGTTGCTGATGAATCACATAAACTAAAATTGGAAGGAATTGCAAGTATCGGATGAGGGAACCCTCACGGTAGAATCGTTACATATTGACCGTAGGAGTCCAACAACCTGTGGAACCGCCTAGTAGACCAAGTTGAGGTCCAATGGGACAAATATAGTCCAATCCAAGCATTTGGGAAGATGCCGTGACATTACAGCGAGATTATCCTCACTATTTTGACCACCTCAAGAACATGTTTCTCGGTTAAGCTGGGTGTGTATGTAACACCATCTTTTGACTTAGATATCTAGGATTACCCGAGGCCTATATACTTTATTTTCAAAAGTCACAGTGAAACTATTAAGAAATACACTCAAACTTTAAAATTATGAACTTTATGAATGTTTAAATGTTATTTGATGATGATGTATGATCCAATTCCACACGCGTGCATGTAAATTTCATGAATGTTTAAATGCTATTGATGATGATGCATGTAATGCGATCTATTATGAGAATGTAAACTTTACTTAATGTTTAAATGTTATTGAGGATGATGTATATGATGCATTAATATCAGGAGAATGAATTGACAATGAATGTTTAAATGCTATTAGGATGATGTTGGATATTATGCAATCTAGTTTGAGTAAAATGATAATCTTGTGAATGGGTGTTGAAATTGAATTATGGATATTATGGAGATCTATTTCCAATGGAAAACTTTGATGTTAACTTATCGGTACAAGGATACCAAATTGAAATGATGCTAGTATGCAATTACATGATGACAATGCATGGAAATGTATGAGTTTGTAACATTACATACTAATCAAGGTGTTATACATGAAATAGCCAAGGATTAATGATGATGAAAGTGGATATTAGAACCACTAACCTGAGAAACATTATGGTATGAATATTGTATATGAAATTTATATATTGGTTTGATTTTATTGCCATGATATGTGGATCGCTGCATGATTTCAAAGATGACACTGCCAAACCAAATAAACAATGAAAAACCTCCAAGAACACCTGCCATTGTATATTCCATTATAGGGTGTGAACCCTAGTTATATTAGGAGGGGTGGAGGAATTTCCCACCATGTATCCTCCTCCATTGTAGGGTGTGGACCCTAGTGATTGGGAGGGGTGGAGGCATTTCCCACTGCACTCTTCCGGAACCAAGTCATGGGAGAATCCATGCTAGTTCACGCCTCCCCAAGACGGTGATGATGCCTTGAGCTGGCTCGCTAGGGAAGCTTGATCGAGATAGCAACACTTCCGCTTACTGTCTCTATTTGGAGTTAGGTCAATATATTGATCTAAGATAGTCTAGCAGAGGAAGGATAGGAATGAGATGGAAGTAGGTTAGGAGGAAGGATGAGTATAATAGTTGAGAAAGCATGGAGATCCGTCTTGTGGTATTAATGTTTTTCCTTAAAAAAGAATATTCATTATTACGTAACTAAACCAAAGTGTTTAAAATAAAATTGTAGAACCAGATAAAAGTAATTAAAGGATTTGTCAAACAATTGATTGGTTTGTTGTCTTTTATAAAAGACTAGTCTTGCTGACTCGATTGAATGAATACATAAATTACTAAAGGATGACAGTTTTGATTATTAGCACTTGCATGAGATTTGCATGTACTAGCTACACATGCATTTATTGTACATATACACTAGTATGTATGAGCTTTCTTGACTTACTTACTGATAACATCAGTTATTTGTTATGACTGTGTGAACCATGTTTCTTTTCCTTTGTACCACGAGATACCTTAACTTTGGGATGAAGTTTCCTGAAGGGTGGGTGTATGTAACAAACCTATATGAATACATGCTTAGGGATTATTAAGTAAAATTTATTAGATAATTAATTGTCCTAATATGGTTTTAATTAAACAATGATTAGTATTAATAATATTAATTGATTATTATTTATTAATTAATTGTTTCAACTTTTGATTAATTAATTAATTATTACATATCACACTCAATGATATTGGTAATAATTTAAGGGGGGCTTAATAATTGTAAATTGTTTAATTAAAATGCATTAAGTATGTGGGAGGGGATAAGGCATTAAAGAAAGGGATAAGATATTAATGAAGGGGGATATGGAATTAAAGAATGGGATAAGAAATTAATAAGGGGGAGATAAGGAAATTAATGAGGGCGAGGAGAGTCAGTGAAGGAGGGATAAGGAAGGGAAGGAGTTGGAGGGGAGGATGGTATGGGAGTTTGGGATGGATTTTGAGAGCTGGGAGTATTGCAGAGAGAAGTGAAAATTCATGAGTGGTATTGATACAGTGCACTGGAGTTGCTGGGGGTTTTGGGCACGGAGGGCCAGGATATCCGTTGATATCCTGGGGCTAGGGAGCTACCTAGTTGGCAGGGAGGACAGTTTTGGGTAGTGTTTTGCAGAAGCGGGAAGGAAGCAAGTTGCGGAAAACAAGAGGGATAATAGCATCAGGTTCAGGTATTTACCAAGAATTATGCATTGTTTTGTATTAATTCGATATTAAATTTTATTATTATGATAAATTTGATTGCGAATGTGCTAAATGAAGTAACTCTTAAATTTTACTGCTCTGTTGTAAATTAAAAGGTTGTTTATTGAATTTGGCTCCTACAAGGGTTCACATTTTTAACTTTTCATGTCTAGCTTGTTCTGTGATACACATTTTTCACCTAACCCTTTCGCGAGATAAAGTTTGCACATTGTATCAAGATTTATAGTAATTTATATAAAGTTATAACACTTTTTACTTAATAAATAGTATAAACAAATATTTAAATTTTATTCAATATTATTTTTAACATTTTTAAATGTAAATTTGGAATTTTCACCAAACAATTACGGAGTATGGAGTAGCAGATATGCAGAGTCGATGTTTCCGTGATATACATTTTGCACCCAACACTTCCGTCATATACATTTTGCACCCAACAATTCCCTCATATACATGAGACTCGGTAATTTATAGAATATTATAACATTGTACTAATATTTATAGTAATTTATATAATGTTATAATACTTTTTACTTAATGAATAGTATAAACAAATATTTAAATTTTATTCAATATTATTTTGAACATTTTTAAATGTAAATTTGAAATTTTGGAATTTTGAATTTGTTTATGATAATAAAGGGGAAATTTATTTTTAATTTTCATTTTTCATGTCCATCTTGTTCCGTGATATATATTTTACGCCAACCACTTCTATCATATACATTTTGCAACCAACAATTACAGATTCACGGGTTCACATTTTTCATTTTTCATGTCTAGTGTGTTCCGTGATATACATTTTGCACTCAACACATACATTTTGCACCCAACAATTCCTTCATATACATGAAACTAAGTAATTTATAGAATATTTTAACATTGTACGAAGATTTATAGTAATTTTTATAATGCTATAAAAATTTTTACTTAATGAATAATATAAACAATTATCTAAACTTTATTCAATATTATTTTTAATGTTTTTAAATGTAAATTTGGAATGGTGGTATTTTGATTTTGTTTATGATAATAAAGGTGAAATTTATTTTTATTTTTCATTTTTCATGTCAATCTTGTTCTGTGATATACATTTTGCACCAAACACTTCCACCATATACATTTTGCACTCAACAATTACGGAGTCATGGATTCACATTTTTAATTTTTAATATCCAACTTGTTCTCTGAGTAACTTATAGGTAGGTGTGGGCATTATAATGAAGCCTTTATAATAAAGTAAGAATTAGAATATACTTGCATTCGATTTTTGTAAGGTATTAAGCCAAGAGTATTAAGTTGGTATGTTATAAGGTCATGCAAGAAAAAACAAAGTGTAAGTGCCCGTCTCATGAGTGGATTAAACAAAGTTAAGTAGCAAATATTGTACCACAATTTTTATTTTTTTTATGAGAATTTTGAGGTTCATTACAAGTAGCACTAGAATTTTTGTATGTTGTTGTCCCAGCCTATCACTCCCTCTTCTTAGATCAGGTTGTTTGGCTATTTCTGTAACCAAGTATTCAACCTAAGGTTCCTTTATTTTAATATTTCCACATTCTCAACAACACATTGTCCTGCTAACACCTCTTTCATACAATGCCTCCCGATAGGAAAGTTTCTTCAAATGTGGACGAATCTCGTTTCTCTAGCAAGTTCAAGGATCTAGTTAGTTCTCTCATACATTTCCTACAACTTGGTCTAGGATTCACCCCTTTTTCTTCCAGATTGATACCCATATTTCATTAACAAAATATCGCTATCAAATGAAAGGGAAATTTGTAGGCTCATGTATCCATAGTCTAACTGCATATTTTAAGACTTGTCCAAAAATGAATTAAGAGAAACATTTTGTTCTTGCAAGCAACCTATTGGAACTGGTGGCACAAGTATTGTGGAATTCACAATCATTTTCTCTGTAACATTCTACTCTTGTGCACTATGTAAACTTATTCTTTGAGGACACTTGCTCGCAAGTGATCCAGATTGTATGCTATTAAAACATTGATTCTGGTTATGAAGCGTTATGGGTTGATGACATGTTGTTTTACTGCATTGACATAGACAGGTGCTATTGAATCAGTTTTACTGAGTGTGCAGGATATTTTTCCTCGATGATGCTGAGGCATCGATGGAACCCCTTGGAATCTGGATCGAGTCGGGGAATGTACCATTGGGGTTTAATTGTTTTATATGTGATATTATTGCATTTGATTAGATGATATGATATGGATATATTCTGACATGATTCGTTGATGATGCAGGCCGACGATAGCCTATCGACCAAACTGACATGTGGAGTAAAGGGGTCACACACGACTAACAGAGAGGTTGAGGGAGAGGTGTGGACAACATCCCTGCCACAGCCTACTAGCACTCTCGTCATGGCTCGAACTATAGGTTAATGATTACCTACTTCGAGAGGACCCACGATGCCATGAGGGCAGACTGCGACAGTCGCTCACAATGATTCTAAGGGGCACGCAATAAGGAGGGGGCCTTATTCTGTAGAGGCCCTTAGTCTCCCACAAGTTCATCTAGTGGAGTATTGACTCTAGGGGTTTTTGATGTCTACCAAGTTAGTCAAGAGGTGAATGGAACCCTTGGAAAACATGGTGCATCCTAAAGGGCACGTCGCACAAGAGAAACAGATGAGGTGAGTGACACTCTTGGAGCACGTGGTGCATCGTGAAGGGCATGTTGCTCAAGGGAAATAGATGAGGCGAGTGGCACCCTTGGAGCACCTAGTGCATTCTGAAGGGAACATCGCATTATTAATGATAAATAAATGAGTCCAGATGGCCTTAGGACTAATAACGAGATAATAATTTTTAAAAAAACCTCCCTAATAGAATGTCGCCCACGAAATTTAAAGTCTAGGTCTAAATTATACTAGTGGAAAAAATGTCTCTATCATTTTAACAAAGAAAAAGAAAAAGAA
>SNQJ01S0019829.1:22567-55668 GCA_010110895.2 Picea sitchensis
TTGTTGGGTGCAAAATGTGTATGAAGAAAGTGTTGGGTGTAAAATTTATATCACCCCGTAATTGTTGACTGCAAATTCCAAATTTACATTTAAAAACATTAAAAATAATATTGAATAAAATTTAAATATTTGTTTATACTATTGATTAAGTAAAAAGTGGTATTCTATAAATTAGAATGTTATATTATTTTATAAATTACTTAGTCTCATGTATATCACATAATTGTTGGGTGAAAAAACTATATTGCAAAAGTGTTGGGTGAAAAATGTATATTACGGACCAAACTGAACATGAAAAATGTGAACACGTGACTCTGACAACCCGCTACTCCGTAATTTTGGGGTGCAAATTGTATATGGAAGAAGTGTTGGGTGCAAAATGTATATCACGAAACAAGATGGACATGGAAATTGAGAAATAAAAATAAATTTCACATTTATTATCATAAACAAAATCAAAATTCCAAAATTCCAAATTTACATTTAAAAATGTTAAAAATAATATTGAATAAAATTTAAATAATTGTTTATACTATTCATTAAGTAAAAAGTGTTATAGCATTATATAAATTACTATAAATCTTGATACAAAGTTATAATATTCTATAAATTACTTTGTCTCATGTATATGGCGGAATTGTTGGGTGCAAAATATATATGACTGAAGTGTTAGGTGCAAAATGTATATCATAGAACATGTTGGACATGAAAAATAAAAAATGTGAACACACAACTTCACCAACCCTAATTGTTGGGTAAAAATTCCAAATTTACATTTAAAAACTTTAAAAATAATATTGATTAAAATTTAAATATTTGTTTATACTATTCATTAAGTAAAAAGTGTTATAGCATTATATAAATTGCTATAAATCTTGGTAGTATGTTATAATATTCTATAAATTACTCAGTCTCATGTATATGAAGGAATTGTTGGGTGTAAAATATATATGAACTGTTGGGTGTAAAATATATTAGATGGAAGTGTTGGGTGCAAAATGTATATCACGAAACACGCTAGACATGAAAAATGAAAAATGTGAACCCCGACTCCGCCAACCTGCGAATCCGTAATTGTTGGGTGCAAAATAAAAATGTTGGGTGCCAAATGTATATCACATAACAAGATGGATATCAAAAATGAAAAATAAAAATAAATTTCACCTTTATTATCATAAACAAAATCAAAATTCCAAAATTCCAAATTTACATTTATAAATGTTAAGCATAATATTGAATAAAATTTAAATATTTGTTTATACTATTCATTAAGTAAAAAGTGTTATAGAAATATATAAATTACTATAAATCTTGGTACAATGTTATAATATTCTATAAATTACTCGGTCTCATGTATATGATGAAATTGTTGGGTGCAAAATCTATATGACAGAAGTGTTGGTTGAAAAATGTATATCAAAGAACAAGATGGAAATGAAAAATGAAAAACGTGAACTTTAGAGTGCGCCAACCCACAACTCCGTAATTGTTTGGTGAAAAATATATATGGCAGAAGTGTTGGGTGCAAAATGTATATCACTTAACAAGATGGACATGAAAAATGAAAAATAAAAATAAATTTTACCTTTATTATTATAAACAAAATCAAAATTCCAAGATTCCAAATTTACATTTAAAAACATTAAAAATAATATTCAATAAAATTTTCATCTTGTTCCGTGATATACATGTTAAGTAAACATTTAAGGCTCTAAGGCCTATTAGGTAAACATTTAAGGTTGTTAGAAACATTTAAGGCTGTCAGAACTGTCCAAGGGCCTCGCGTTGTGTAAACATTTAACAAAGAATGCGTGTGGCATCCTGATGCCAACCGCACCCACTCGGAGCACGATTGCACTCACCAGGACCTTCTTTCCTCCTTTGGCCCGAAGAACGTTGATGTCCTTCTATTTCCATTTCGGGAAATCTGCACCCACAGTTCACTTCGCGCTCATGAATTCACTATCTATCTTTTGGGCTCTCGAATCCCCGAGACCCGATGCGTCAGTCAACACTGAATTCTCTTACTCTACGATCGTAACTTCACTCTATCGCTTCTCGATGCTTGTTGTGCCAAGCACTTGAGGTTCCAACTTCTGATACATGATAAACCGAAATGACAATCTCGCGATCTAATCCTCTCGCCCCTTTGGTACTCGTGCATCCAAATGACTCCTACCTCGACTCCTGATGTCTGAGGTGTCGAACCTCCGATGGCTATGCCACCTGTCTCCCACTATCGCCTATGGCCCACGCTACTTATTTGCCTGTCGGAATGTCGCACTTCGCACTTTCACGATTTCTGTTGCATAAGGTTGGAGTCTTACCTCATGAACTCCCAATATGTCAATCCACGAGTAGAATACATGCTCCTTGTGGTTCCGATCGACGCCCCTGCCCTCCTGAACTTTGAACTTTCTTCCACTTCTGAACTGTAGCCTTCTTGCACCTCCGTAAGATCCAATGGCCCTCAGATTCCCATGACTTCTCCTTGGAAAATTCCAACTGTCCGTTCTTCCCGAAGAAATCCTCGAAATGATGAGCCTCTCTTCCGTAGAACTCACCACTCTGCACATGAACCTGCAACCTTCCCAACAAACCTTCCAAGCACGACTTATCTATATCCTCCTTCGACAAATTCGAAGGTCTATCCTTCCTGAGATTTTTTTCACAACTTCTGGGTCCCTTCGAGAGAACTCTTTGCACACACTCCTTGCGGTAAATCTTCAACACACCTAAGTGTCGAAGTCTCAACTCTGCGCACTCCTACAACAACAGTCTTTCAACCTTTTTCTCAGAATCGCAACTTTGAGACTTCGTCTAGCCTGCGCATGCCTTGCATGGCTCCGGTGTCAAATCTGCACTTCTAAGAACTTAGAAAAAAAGTTTCCTCTATATGAACCCTGCAGTCACACATGCCTTGCGGACAATTCAACTACACACCTTGTAGGAATTCTCTGTTTCAAGATAGAGAAACAATTGAAACTAACTCCTAGTCCTCACAGACTTCATATCAACCATGAAATCACATACACAACATATAAAAGCAAATGTATGAAAGGAAGCAAATAACCATGAGCATAACATCAATACACAGAGAAACAACACATAACCAAGAGATTGAATCAAATCTTTTACTATTAATTCAATGCCTGTACATGGGTGTTCTTCATACAATTCTCTACTGCTCTTCTTCCTCTCCTGAATGAATAATAATATTTCGATGTACAAGGGAGGGTGTCTATATCCGTTTTCCCTCTCAAACTTCTAAAGCTATCAAATCTATAATTAAATTCCTATCTAACATCATTAACTACATTAAATGCCTCATCTACCTAAGGACGAGAGCTTAAAGGCTCAAGGTCCATTACAACACAAGTGTGCCATCTCTTAAATGAATCATTTAAGATCACACAACAACTTCAAATTATTTCAAAATGTGTGTTGTCTTATCCAGCTATCTTCCGCTCGATGTGTTGGCTCGCTGATGTGTTGGCAATGCTCCTAGATCATACTCCTCGACTTGAAAAATTTCATGGGATCCTGTCCATGAGCTCCTGCACAGTCTGTCCATGCTTCTGTAGCACTGCTTCATTCTCCTAGCTAGCATCTTCGACTGGGTGATTATTCCATTTCACTAGATATTCAAAGTATTGCTTTCGCCTGGTCTTCTTTCCCACTCGCCGGTCCAGTATGCATTCCATCTGCGGTTTCTCTGCAATTGGTAATTGCTTCTTCTAGTGGATCACTAGTTCTTCAGTTCCATCCTCTTCTTCTCTAGCCTTGTATGGGTATAAATCTGAAACATTGAATATAGGAGATATCCCGATGCCATATGACAACTCAATCTCGTATGCATTCTCTCCAAATTTCTTCAGGACTTTGCATGGCCTAATCTTTTTCATTTTGAGTTTGTTATATGTTCCCCTTGGGAGCCTTTCCTTCCTCAAGTGTGCCAGAACAAGATCCCCAACTTCGAACTGAAGTTGTCTCCGATGTTCATCTGCTCTGTTCTTGTAATCCTGATTTGAGTATATCAATCGTTGCTTCACCTTGTCGTGAAGTTCTTTCATTGCCTCAATGAACTCCTCTGCGATAGCATTGCTAGTCACAGTCTGTTCTGACTCCCTGAGTTCAGAAACTCCCCTCGATTGTGTCCCATACACAATCTGAAATGGACTTTTTCCTGTACTTCGATTCACTAAATCGTTGTATGCAAATTCTGCCTGTGGCAATATGTTGTCCCAGCTGCCATGGTGTTCTGTCACCAAGCTTCTCAACAACTCTCCAAGACTTTTGTTGACTACCTCGGTCTATCATTCTGTCTGCGGATGGTAAGATGAACTAAAAGCCAAATTAGTTCCTATATTCTTCCATAATGTCCTCCAAAAATGACCTATGAATTTCGTATCCCTGTCTGAGACTATGCTTCTCAGTAACCCATGAAGTCTAACAACCTCTTTGAAAAACAAATTTGCGATGTGGGTCGCATAACTGGTATTCTAGCATGGAATGAAATGTGCCATCTTAGAAAACCTGTCCACCACCACAAAGATGGAATCAACCCCTCTCTGTGTTCTCGACAATCCCATAATGAAATCCATGTTGATCCCCTCCCATGGCCTTTCCAGTATGGGTAATGGATGATAAAAACCTGCATTCTGTTTTCGACCCTTCGAATGTTGACAAATTCTACACCTGTCAACAAACCGTTTGACATCCGCTCGCATGCCAGGCCAAAAATATGATTTTCTCAGCTTTGCAAATGTTTTTTCATGACCAAAGTGACCTGCTAAACCTCCACTGTGTTTTTCCTTTAGCATATTCTCCCTCATGGAGAAAATTGGAATACACAGTTGATTGCCTCTAAATAGCAATCCCTCCTGGATCATGTAATCTATCCGTGGGCTCCGATCCCTGAGAACTGGATTCTCAGCTGCTTCATATTCTTCTCCGAAGTCTGCATCTCTCGCATACATATTCCCGAGATTCTCAAAACCTAATGTTTTATCCCTGAACTCCTGCAACAACAAACATTTCCTACTCAAAGCATCAGCCACTTTGATAGCAGTCCCTGAAATGTGTTTGATCACAAATGTGAAATTCTGCATGTACTCTACCCATTTTGCATGTTTCTGATTCAACTTCTCCTGTTGACTCACAAACTGAAATGCATGATTATCACTATACAATACAAATTCTTTTTGGATCAAGTAATGCCTCCACTTCTTTAATGCCTGTATGATGGCATAAAATTCTTTGTCATACATGGAGTATTTCAGCTTTGCTTCATCTAGCTTCTCATTGAAATATGCAACTGGCCTATCGTCTTGACTCAAGACCACTCCTATGGCATATCCGCTTGCATCACATTTCACTTGAAATGTCTTCTTGATGTCCAACAACACCAACACTGGTCGTTTTGTTATCTTCCGCTTCAACAGATTGAAGCTCTTCTTTGCCTCTGTCATCCAGTGAAAACTTTTATGTCGCTTCTTCACTGTGTCCACCATCACTACGCTAATTCCATTGAAGTTCCTAATGAATTTCCTGTAGAAACTTGCCAATCCGTGGTAACTCTTCACCTCGAAAACATTCCTTGGTGATGGCCAATTCTTGATCACTTCCACCTTTTCCGGATCCATTTTCAACTCATTTGCTGAAATAACAAAACCCAAATAAATGAGCTCTTTCTTCATAAATGAGGACTTCTACATGTTAATCAACAACTTCTCTTGTTGTAGCCTCCTCATCATGATGGACAAATGTTTCAAATGTTCATCCTTCATCTTACTGTAGATCAATATATCATCCAGATATACGACTACAAACTTCCCGATGAATTCCCATAAGACTTCATTCATCAGTCTCATGAATGTGCTCGGCGCGTTTGTCAAGCCAAACGTCATGACGAGCCATTCATACAAACCTTTGTTTGTTTTGAATGCCTTCTTCCATTCATCACCTTCTCTCATGCGAATCTGGTGATATCCGCTCCTTAGATCAATCTTTGAAAAATAATTTTCCCCGCTCAGGCAATCCATCAGATCATCCATTCTCGGTAGTGGAAATCTGTACCTAATGGTAATTTTTTTGATCACCCTAGAATCATTGCACATTCTCCAACCTCCATCCTTCTTCGGACTAAGCATTGTTGGAACAGCACAGGGACTTAGACTCTCCTTGACCAGTCCTTTATCCATCAGCTCCTATAACTGCCTTTTGACCTCCTCATTCTCTTGTGGCGTCAATCTGTATGTAGCCTTATTCGGCAAACTGGCTCTAGGTATGAGATCAATGTGATGACTCACACTTCTCATCGGTGGTAACGAACGAGGTAATTCGTCCATGATGATGTCATCAAACTCTCCCAGCAGTTCCTGAATCTCATCTAGCAAGTCATCCACTCTCGTGCTAGTCAGGACAATTCTCAGTTTCCTGACCACAAAGAATTGTGGATCTTCCTTCTTCTCCATCTCTGTGAGAAGCTCCTTCCCACTCATGAGAAGTATGGTGTTACATACTTCCGACTTCACTTCTTTATCCTTTATCATAAGAAATCTGTGTGTCCTCCCATCCTTCTCCAAAGTGTATGTGTTCATCCTACCATCATGAACCACATTTTGGTCATATTGCCATGGTCTACCCAGAAATACATGACATACATCCATGGGAATGACATCACATAAGATCTTATCCTTATATTCACCCATCTTGAAATCAACTAAACATTGTTTAGTGACACTCACCTGATGTCCTTTCTGCAGCCATGAAACCTTGTATGGACTCGGGTGATCAGTCATTTCCAGCTCTAGCTTCTCCACCATCTCGGTCGAAACGAGATTATCTGTGCTTCCGCTGTCCACAATAACCTTGCATTTCCAGCACTTGGTCTTGCATGTGGTTCTAAATATTCTGGTCCTCTGAGATGTGTCCTCCACCTCTTTCTCAGGTGTTAAGAGAACTTTGTGCACCGTCAGTGACCTCCCACTTCCGGTGTATTCATTCTCGACATCACGCCTCTACGCTTCAGTGATGTGAGCTTCTCCCCCGTCTTTCTTCTTCTCTGGACACTCAAATGATTTGTGCCCATTCTGTACACATGTAAAACTTGTGATTACTCCACCTCGGCCTCTTCCTCGACCTCTAGTACGAGGAATAGTGTTTGCATCAACATAATCTCCTCTCTGTTCATTATGTTGTCCTCTTTGTTCAACCTGTGGCTATCCTCGCTGTGAGGGTCCACCTCTTTAAATTTTACCCTGAGGTTTCTTCCATTCCTCCTTGGGCTTCTGATATTTCTCCTGGGAAACTACCTTGCCTCTGGGCTGACTTCTGCCTCGCCCTCGCTAACCTTGCTTATGGCTCAGCTTCTCCTCGTCTTTCAGATCCAATTGGTACGCATCTTCCACCGTTCGTATGGTTAGCATGCTTAACTCATCCTGAATGTCATATCTTAGACCATTCAGATATTTGGCAACTTTCTCATCATCACTCTCTTGATGGCCTGCTCGGATGTTGAGCCTGTAAAACTCTTCGGTGTACTCCTTCACTGTCATCAACTTCTGTCTCAGGTTCTACATTCTCCTGAATAGTGTGATCTGATAATCCCTTGGGATGAATTTTGCTTTCATCTTAGCAATCATTCGATCCCATCTTTTAATCTTCTGTTTTCCTTTGGACCGCCTATCTGCCTGTAGCTCGTCCCACCATAATGACGCATGTCCCTTAAACTTGGTACCAACATGCCTTACCTTCTTATCCTCTTCGATATCTTCATAATTGAAGTAGGTGTCTAGAGCTCGTATCCAGTCCAACAACTCTTCTGCATCCAGGCTTCCTTCATAAGCTGGAATATCCATTTTCGTCTTGGAACTCATCCTGGTGATAGCTTTAATCAATTGCTCAGTTGATGGATCCTCTGTTGTGACCTCTTCTTCATGTATAACTTCCTCTTCAACTTCGGAATCACTAAGATCCCCTGCACCAACTCCATGTCTCTGCGCTATCTCCATCTCTTCAAGCCTTTCTCGGAGATCTCTCATCTGTCGCTCCATTTCTGGATTTTCTGTCGGCCTGCGTCTTCTTCACACGCCCCTGTCTTTTGGACCAAGTGATTTCCTTTCTCTCCTGGGCGGCATGATAAATCCTCTTCTCTCTCTGTTACAGAAAACAAAGAGTCAATCCCCACTCTGATACCACTCTAACGCCAATCGCACCCACTGAAAGCACGATCGCACTCACCAGGACCTTCTTTCCTCCTTTAGCTCAAAGAACGTTGACGTCCTTCTATTTCCATTTCGAGAAATCTGCACCCAGAGTTCACTTCATGCAATCCTCCTTTATATTACTCGGAGGATCGTTACTTAACGACTCACGAATTCACTATCTATCTTTTCGGCTCTCGAATCCCCGAGACTTGATGCATCAGTCAACGTTGACTTCTCTTACTCTACTATCAGAAATTCTCTCTATCGCTTCTCGCTGCTTGTTGCACCAAGAGCTTGAGGTTCCAACCTCTGATATGCGATAAACCGAAACGATGATCTCGCGATCTCGTCCTCTCGCACCTTCGCTACTCGCACATCCAAACGACTCCTACCTTGACTCCCGATGTCCGAGGCACCAAACCTCTGATGGCTATGCCACCTGTCTCCCACTATTGCCTGTGGCCCACGCTACTTATGTGGCTATCGGAATGTCGCACTTAACACTTTCATGATTTCCATTGCATAAGGTTAGAGTCTTACCTCACGAACTCCCGATATGCCGATCCATGATTAGAATACACACTACTCGTGGTTCCAATCGATGCTCCTGCCCTCCTGAACTTCGAACTTTCTTCCGCTCCTGAACTGTAGCCTTCGTGCACCTCCGGAAGATCGAATGGCCCTATGATTCCAGTGACTTCTCCTTGGAGAATTCCAACTATCCATTATTCCCGAAGAAATCTTCTAAATGACGAGCCTCTCTTTCGTAGAACTCACCACTCTGCACACAAACCTGCAACCTTCCCAGCAAACCTTCCAAGTAGGACTTATATATATCCTCCTTCGACGAATTCGAAGGTCTATCCTTCCTAAGATTTTTTTCATGACTTCTGGGTCCCTTCGAGAGAACTCTTTGCACGCACTCCTTGCGGTAAATCTTCAACATGCCTAAATGTCAAAGTTTCGACTCTGCACACTCCTGCAGCAACAGTATTTCAACCTTTTGCTCAGAATCACAACTCTGAGAATTCATCTATCCTGTGCATGCCTTGCATCGCTTCGGTGCCAAATCTACACTTATGATAACTTAGAAGAAAACTTTCCTCTATATGAACCCTGCAGTCACGCATGCCTTGCGGACAATTCAACTGCACTCCTTGCAGGAATTCACTGGTTCAAGATAGAGAAACAACTGAAACTAACTCCTGGTCCTCACAGACTTCATATCAACCATGAAATCACATACACAACATATAAAAGAAAATGTATGACAGGAAGCAAATAACCATGACCATAACATCAATACATAGAGAAACAACACATAACCAAGAGATTGAATCAAAGCTTTTTCTATTAATTCAATGCCTGTACATGGGTGTTCTTCATACAATTTTTTTCTTGTCTTCTTGCTCTCCTGAATGAATAATAATATTACAATGTACAAGGGAGGGTGTCTATATCCATTTTCCCTCTCGAAATTCTAAAGCTATCAAATCTATAATTAAATTCCTATCTAACAACATTAACTACATTAAATGCCTCATCTACCTAAGGACGAGAGATTAAAGGCTGAAGGTCCATTACAACACAAGTGCGTCGTCTCTTAAATGAATCATTTAAGATCACACAACAACTTCAAAGTATTTCAAAATGTGTGTTGGCTTATCCAACTATCTTTCGCTCGATGTACGGGCTCGCTGATGTGCTGGCGATGCACCTGCATCACGTCCTTTAGTATGTTAAGTACTTAATAATAATAATAAATAGAGAAACCTTGGATATTCTAGCATATCAAACATTGGGATAAATTTAGCTAGCAGAAAATGCTAAGACAAACATTCAAAAAGACCGTATACAATCAAAAAGTTTGGATATATTAACATATAAAACATTGGGAATAGTGAAGCTGGTAGTAAGACCTCCAATCTATTATCCAATCAGATCATGACATATATGGTACTTTTTATTATATAAAAATCAATGCTTTTTGTTCCCTAGTTCCAACATTAGATATTATGCAAATATTTGCGGTCAAGGGATAAACTAATACTAGGTCAACGAATTATCGATCACTATAGTTCCTCTATGCCTATGGCAGGGACTAATAAGGTGAAATCAAATCCTACGTATGCACATGTCATTGAGAAAAGCAAGCATACCAGATTGGAGAGGTCACTTAATTGTGAAAAACAAGTGTCCACACAGTGAACACAGAAGTGATGAAGTTTCTCTTTGACATGACTTGAAGTTGAGTTTCATTGAATTCTATTGATCAGCATGAATCTTTGTGACTGATTCTCCTTCGACTCTACATGCAACTGTGTTGTGTATAAATAATATCCATCGCACGAGCATTCTAGTTTGAAATCGGAGGCAGAGGGAAGATCCCTATTTCTATTTTGATTGTCTAGACTTTTTTGAAGTAGAGTTTGAGTTATTTATTCTATATATGATTTGTGTTGATATATGATGACCACGGAATCGAAAAATATGTAAATGGTAGGGTTGTGCTGGATTTCAATAATAGCAATATTGTTGTTAAGTTCCATGTTTAATCTCAAATTGTCCTCTTCTTATCTTCCGTTGATAGTCTATGTTGTATGTAACGAAATTTGAGTGATGTTATCATTCCTCACAACATTTATATTATCTAAATAAAACAATGTAACTTGTCTTGAACTAGTTTTATTTTTAAATATTTATATTAATGTCTTTTCTCATTTCTGTTATTTAAACAAAATTATGAAACCTGTTTTGGATTAGTTTTATTTTTAAATATTTATGTATTTTTATTCAAGTCTATGCTTATCTATTTTCACATATTTAGATTATCTGTAGCAACAAAAGAATTCAAGTTTTAGCAATATTTATATATAATTTTTAATTTAAGCATCTAAATATTATTATATAATGAGCTAAAATATGAGTACGAAATTAAGTCTTTTACAATATTTCATATTTATTAATAACAAGCGTTTGATTAATTCATTGTTATTGTTTTTTCTTGTTACGTTAATTTTTTTTAAATTGTTAATTTTAAAAACAAATTTATTAAAAATACTTTTTATTTTATTGTACACTATTTCTTTTTATATTTTTAACACTAAATTTTCCACAATGGATTAAATGTTTCCCAGATCACACACACACACACACACACATATATTGAGAAGACTATATAAAATCTAATATAACTATTACTTTTCGAATTCAAAGTTAATTCTAATATAGATAGGCATTATCCAAATTTTCCTATTTAATTTTAATGATTAAAATCATTCATAACCTTCAAGCTAACATAGGAAAAATTCATTTGAAGGTAATCTTTTTAATATAAATTGTTATCCTTAAAATTATCCGTACCATGGAGCTCAAAGGATAAAAGAAATAATAAAAAATGAAAATACTTATAGCTTCAAGGTTTAAATATGCAACTAAATATCCATGAATTATGTTGGAATTTTAGGAAGATGTCTTCAATTGAGGTGCACTATTGGTGAGGTATCCTTCTTGGGAGACCTTTATGTTCAGGCATCCATATGTGGAGGTGTTGCCTCATTTTCCACATCAACATCTTTAAACCTCTATAAATACATAGGGGGATTCCATCAAACTATCTCCTACATCATAACTTTTTTATGAGTCAAATTTATAGTTTATTAGCTATGCTTGTATTTTCCCTTCAAATCTATTTTTATGGTGGAAACTCTCTCATAAATATAAATTTGGTTTATTGGTTTCAATTCTTATCACCCTACAGATATCACCACCTTACCTCTATATCTTCATATTCGTACACGTTAATCAAAATATTGTACCACCCATGTCCCTGGAACCTCGAGTGACAGTTTTATGGATGTGGGTAGCATAACTCTTGGGCTCCCTCACTTTTCCTATCTACTTATATGGGTTTTTTTAACCTTAACGCCCTTTAAATGGAAGAGTAAACATCAACTGCATCATACACCACACCCATACTGGGAATGAATATATTTCGTGATTCAATCATAGTCATTCCTATAGGTCAAATGGACATGTGGATTGTTTGTGATGGTAGTGAAAAGTATGTATTGTATAATCCAAGTATTGAGAAACCACTGTAGATCAGAAAAATCAATGACAACAAAGATAGTGTTGATTTGAAATCTCCAAGAGGTATTTTCTACTCTTCAGGTGCTTCCCTCGTCCACAGTGACACTTCCACCATGAAAACACGACCTACACATTTGACCCCAATAAAATATCAACACCATTCACAACATCCGTGATGTCCCAATTTGTTGTGGTAGAAACATGAATTTGCATTGGTATTGTAGATTTATTTCAGGCATTTTTGGCCGAGGTTTAACCAGTGGAAGAATTATTTCCACCTCCTATAGCTTACATGGGAGAATGGCCTACATATTTTTCTGAAAAAACATATATGAAAATATTAATAAGTATTTGTGTGTAAGAAGAAATGCCAAACCAAATCAAAAGAAACTTGAATGTAATGGTATAAATAGAAAAATAGAATGCATATTTTATATGAGCATTTCATGTAAAACAATATCTAAGGTAATAATTTATTTTGGTAATAAAAATTGTACAATCACTTATATAGGATGCCATTAACAAGGTATACACCAATCAACACATATTTCATTAAATTTGGAAATATAGAGTGGATGTATAATTTAGAACTTTAGCTAGATTGAGTTTTTTTTAAATAACTAATTATAAAATCACTTAATTCACTACTTTGAATGTATATATTCACCATTTTTTATTATAAAGGTATCATTATGAACTCTCTTGTATCATTATAATTTATTTCCATTATCATTATTTATATTTTTCAATTGAAAGTTAGTGGATCTAAATTAAAACATTAGATGATTGTGTTTTTCCAAATTGAAGAATTAGAAAATTGCTTCGTTCACTACTTTTAGTGTATATATTCACCATTTTTGTGATAAATTTATCATTGGAAATGATATAAATCAAATTTACATAAACTTTTAGAAGTAGATCTTCCAATTCATAGACTTGGATTCCTTACATTATTTCTATTAATATTATTTATAACCTGTTTTAAAACTTAAGTTGATTAATGTTATTTGATGAAATTAACATTGCATTTGTTACTATTATTAACCTATGTAATTATAATTTAATATAGTAACTAATGTTAAGTTACTATACTAGTAGAAGGTTGGCACAACTTTAGAGTTACCTATGTAAAAACTATTTAATGACAATATGAGTGTATAAAATTTTTAATTGCAGACATAGTAAGTAATATTGTCTATATTGAGTATAATATTGAGTAATATTGTCTATATTGAGTACTATATTTTCACAAGAGAAAATATCATATAAGAGTGTTTATTAAGTTTATTGTTTTAATGATCAAAATAAATTGTAAGTTAGAATAACAACATAATTTATTTATATTATTATTATGTATATTTTTTTATTGAAATCTAAGTTGATTAAGGATTACATTATGAATAATAGATTGTGCAAAAAAATTTCCATATAAAATCATTAATGGAATTAATAATCAATGTCTATTACTATGATTAACCTAGATTTTAGTTGTAATTTGATATTATAGTATCTATTGTGTCTCAAAGTTATCAACCTAGATTTTAGTTGTAATTTGAAATTTCAAACCTAATCAAAAGCAAGGGAAAATTAATGGGATAAATAGAAAAATTGAATACATATGAAAAAAAAAATAATGCAATGAAAAATGGAAAAGTAATGGGATTAATACCTCATTCGAATCATTGTCATGGCGTTGGATATGCAACTTGTAGAAGACAGTCTATGTAGCCTTGGACTAAATAAGTGGAAATTTTACAGAGTTGCAACCATTTGGCGAGAAGATGATGGAGATAGCCTCGGGGGTAGAAGAGTTACCGCAAGGCATGATAGAATGTGTCACAAGAATCAATACTTCCATTTGTCAGAGAATGTGGTGTATCGATCTCCACGGTCAATTCTCAGTTTTCCAATTGGATGTCCCACCAAGTTTGCGCTATCCCTTCGAGTTGTAGGCTGGTGATCTGCAAATTAGTGGACTCTTCCATCTCGGGAGAAGTCTTGAAGTATGTGGATAGGCTACGGATCTAGGAATAGACCGTCTCACCATTCATTTGTCTGGTGGAGTTGGGTAACTGAAAGAGTGTGTCGAGCTGCATGGTCATTGGAGTCCTACACTATTGGAGCCGAAGTAATTCATGGAGAGTTTGATCTAAAAATGAAAAAGACTTGTATTCTTGAAAATACTTGCAAGTTAAATTTCATGTGTTAAAATGAAAATGGATCAACTTTGCAACACAACTTAAATAGAATTTACTCATTCAAGATGCATAAAACAGTAGAAATAATAGTGAACAGAAAACACATAACATAGCAAATGATAAAGGAGTTCACCCCTCTCTTGGGCTACATCTCTTGGTCCAGCTTCCAATGGATCATTTGTATTATTTTCTAAAATTTCTCAAAAATGTGCTTTATAATGCTCAAAATACCAAATAGACTGCTCCAATGGCTTCAGAACGTCCCAAAACCCCTAGCTGGGCTTTTTCGGAACCTTATTTGGCCAAAAGTTCAAGAATATAGGCTTCCTGGAAGTTCCCCTTCAAACTTGTTGTCTCTACATCTACAAATTGCACCCTTGTTGGCTCAACCTAGCCACCACACATATTTAAGTGTTAAAACTCGACACCAAATGCAACCATGCAAACCATGCAAACTGTAGGACGGTTACGGCCACACCTAGCCCCTAACCATCAAGGGTGAGGTCATCTGACCCATGTGACCACATGTTTAAAGAATAAGGGCCAAGAGTTTACATAACCATTTGAACTAAATTTAAATCCAAACCAAAACACATGCCCATGCATACGTGTCATGATATACAATGGTCATATGGCAACAAAATATGTGACTGGGGGCTGGGGCTAATCCCCAGCCCGGACCCCCACGCTAACATACAACAAACTCAAACTTAAATTTATTTAAAACCATACATATACCAAGGCATATGGTGTGGCACGTTGGCAATGCAAACTTTTAAAAAGTTATACGTGTGGGTGGAGGTCACGGGGTCGAACTTGGTGGACTCTAATAAAGTTTTATACAACAACCAATAACAAGGTGCCACGTGGAAGCCCATGACTGGGCCACGTGACACCGTACAACCAACCAAATACTGCCATGTGTCGCAATTTCATTCATCCAGATCTACCAACTGTCTTCCACTTAGCCCTGCCACATGTCGTATGGACTGCCATGTCAGTAGCCATATGGACTGTACAATAAACATCCCTTTTTTTGCTTGTTTGTCATTTTGAATAGAACGTGATATCTCTCACTCTCGACGTTCATTTGAACCCAAACGAGTTGCATTGGTTTTGTAACGATGAGGCCTACACTCTCGTTTGATTTGAAGCAATTCCAAGAACTCTGAATTTTTGAGAAAAAATTGATCCCCTCGATCACACCTCCCCATGGAAATATTTTGGACCTCCAAAAGACTATTTTTAGTCCATCTGAAGATGAGGGTATAGCTCACTCACCTTTCCAACCTCAATCCACTTGGCTTTCCTTGTATTTGTACCTTTAAGACAAACTCGAAGATACTCCACATTTCCTCGTTTTGAAGTTCGTATTCTCCTGTCAAGGATGGTGTCTTCATGCACTTCTGTAAGATATTCTAGGGAAAAATCATCTATAGAAGGAATCGAAACATGATATCCTTGATCATCAATCAAAGGAGGCTCATACAATTTCAAATTCTAAACATTAACAACCGTATACATTTGCATATAAGGAGGCAAATCTAAATGAAAGGAATTGTTACCAATCTTAACAATAATCTTGAAAGGACCATATCGAATTGGTTTCAATTTTTTACCTTCTCCTTTAAGCCTCTCCTTACTGATGTAAATCCAAACTTCATCTCCAACTTGGAAACTGTGATAAACATGATGCTTGTCATGTCTCGTCTTGTACTTCGCTTGACTCTTTTCCAACTGCTCTTGCACCATTTGATGTATCGACTGAATTTGTTCAATGAACTTTTCTGCCCTATCAATCTCATATTGACCATCAATAGAAATATCCTTCCCAAAGATAAAATCTAAAGGAGATTTGAGAAAATAGCCAAAGCATGCTTCAAATGGCGACGTTTGAGTTGAAGAGTGCTTAGCTCGATTGTAAGCATGTTGAATGTAGTGTAAATGCTCATCCCAAAGTTTAGGATGCTTGCTGAAATAAGCATGAAGAAGATGCACCACCATTCTATTTACCACTTTTGTCTGACCATCTATTTGTGGATGAAAATTTGTGCTCTTTTTTAGTTTGGTGTCCATGAGTGCCCATAAACTCGACCAAAAACATCCAACAAATCGAGAATCCCGATCAGAAATAATGGATTTAGGCCAATAGCAGTACCTTTGCAAATTAGCCACTATCTTTCCTACACCAAAATTACCAGCAATAAGAGAAGAATGGGCTTCTCTTATGATGTTGATTCTTTCACCCTGTGGAATACAAAGCTTGCCAAAATGATACAAAAGTTTATCATGCACATGGTAATCCAATTCCTCAACATGGTTAGAATGACACAAACTTTTTTGCAATGTCATTCATCCAAATCTTCCAACTGTATACCACTCAACCCTGCCATGTGTCATATGGACTGCCACGTCAGCAGCCGTATGGATTGTATGAACTATACAGTCAACATCCCTTTTTTTACCTATTTGTCATTTTGAACAGAACGTTATATCTCTCGCTATCGACATCCATTTGAACCGAAATGAGTTGCGTTGGGTTCGTAATGACAAGGCATACGCTTTCATTCGATTTGAAATGATTAGGAGAACTTTGAATTTTTGAGCAAAATTTGATCCCCTCGATCAGAGTCAGCACCAATTCTTCAATGGGAGTTGACATGAGTGCACTAGACTCCTCACTAAAGAATTCTCTTGGAGGGAGCATGGTTTGCAAGCATGGAAGGGAGGGAGCGTATCCTCTTTAAAGAAGAGACGTGAGCTGCCAAAGGCGGCCCTGAGGAGTGTGTGGGACTAACCATGAGAAGGGAGAAAATGTTGCACCAATGCAAAGGCACAGAAGAACCCCAAGAAGGGTGACCATGACACTCTGAGAAAGAGCATGAAGAATCAACTCAAGATCACAAAATAAATTATGAATTTTGTGGATGTTTTCTCCGTCGTCTCCTTCTTATCTTTCTACGAAAAATTCCCGAAGGCACATGCTATGATACCAATTCATTTGTCTGGCGATGGAAACCAAAGTGGGTACACTCAAATGTTTGAAGGGCACACTCAGCAAACAATGGATCACTTCAAGAGAGGGGGCACTTGTTGTTTGAAGGGCGGACTCAACAAACAACGACTCACTTCAAGAGAGGGTGCACTTGTTGTTTGAAGGGTTCACTCAACAAACATCAAGTCACTTCAAGACATGGAAAACTTGTTTACCTAATGCGCATTGTCTCAAAATGTATACACAATAAGAAAAAAGGCAAATGATGGATAGGGCACACCAGTCCCTTGGTGTGGAGCAATTCACACACAACAAAATGAAAAGGGAGAAAAGATAAAGAGGATTAAAAAAGAATCCATCAAAAGTATCAGAGAAAAAATCCTCATTAATAATCCAAGACGACTTCTTACAAAAGTAATTTCTTCTTTTATTTTTTGTGACACTATAGGCATTCAAAAGTTTCCTGCAGCAAAGAACTAACAAAAACTGACTAACCATTTATTTAGACATATCTTGGCTTACTATACTGGCCTCCTGGACTCGTGAGATCAGATTAGAATAGAAGTTTATGAGTGGATATTGATCCTCTTCTACTAGTTGGCGAAGGAAGGGGGACGACCTTCCTGGTGACCCACATATTAGTGCCTAGATCAACATAAACAAAAGAGCATCACTGTGACTCAAAACTTGATGATTTTTTATTTGGAATTGTTCTTTGGGAACTCCTAATGGATCAAATGGGTTAATGGATCATTTATAAGAATCTATTTGTTTTGGTCAAATGGGTTAATGGCCTACCATAATTAACTCGATACTCATACTAACATTGCAACCTCATCATAAAGGTGTCGATAGAGGCCAAAATTTTCTTAAAGGAAAGTAATTATTCAATCGACCCTTGTAGTGGTTGTTGATGACATGGACAATGAATAAAAACATCAAGCAATCTCTTTTTTTCTTTCAAGCAAACAAAAAGTATTCATTGAAAGAAAACCTGTGATTTAGTTTTACAATCATATCCTATTTCTAGATGCACCTTTCACTAAGAATAATTTCTCCTATGTAAAACATCCAAAGGAACTACAATGATTTGTATTCTATGGAAGCATATGGAACCATGTCCAAGGTCAATATCAAAGTGGTATGGTGCCCTTCCTAAACCAAAGTAGGGACACATTGGAACTAATTTGGGATATAGGAAAATTGTAGTTATTCTATAGTAATAGTTAATAGTTATTCCATAGTAATAGTAATTTGAGGTCCATAGATTTTATTTTTACTTATAACATGAGTAGATAAAGTTAATTATGCCAAATAATCACCTTTTAATCTCTTTTGTAATGAAAAAGGCTTGGTAAGCCTTTCTTGCAACTCACTCTACACATGCCACAATTTTCCTAAGTGTTGTGAGGAATATGACTGGGTGAATGCAAACTGAATTTTTACTATCAATAAAAATGAAAATTAAAAAAATTTACGCTAGAATAAAAATAAAAATAAATGTATTTTAAGATAAACAAATTTAAACAAAATATTTGAAATTTTGATATCCAAAGATAACCATGGAACTTGAAATCAAATTCAATGTATACATTTTCAGAGTCAAAGTTCAACACAGAGAAAATAAGGTGAAATCAAATCCTACGTGTGCATGTGTCATTGAGAAAAGTAAGCGTAAGAAAGGAACCATGTTTAAGTGGTCAGAGAAGTGTCAAGACAACTTCAACAAACTTAATGAATTATTGACAACGACACCCATATTGAAAGTAGCAGACCCAGATAAATAATTCATTGTATGCGTTGATGCAAGTAAAGAAGGACTAGGTGATGTCCTATCGCAAGAAGGATACATTCTCTATTATGAGTCTTAGAAATTAAAATAACACGAGTGGAACTATCACCCATGACTTGGAGTTGGAAGAAGTAATACACACTCTAAAGATGTGGTGACACTACAAAATGGGTAGAAGATTCCTATTATTAACAGACAACAGTTGGGTGAAATAATTGTTTAACCGGCTAGATCTTAATGCAAGGTAGGCAAGGTGGTTATCTTTCTTGAGTGAATTCGACTTCGAGGTCAGACATATCAAGGGAAAGGAAAACAAGATAGCAGATGCCTTAAGTAGAAGAATCCATGGGTTATTTGAAATGAATACTAGTAGGGCAGAAAGTGATCTAGAAGAAAGAATAAAATTGACAGGTAATAATGACGAAAAGTATACTAAAATAATGATAGAATTACCAAATAGCATTGCGAACTCAGATAAATCAGATCTAAGTATCGATGAGAAGGGACTATTATGATTCAAAAATAGACTTTACATACCAAATTCAATAGGGTTAAAATTAACAATCTTGGACGAGGTGCATAAGAAACCATATTCTGGCCACCCTGGTTACTAGAAAATAATAACAACACTTCGAAAACTATTTTATTGGCCTAGTATGAAGGGAGAAACAATAGAATATTTGGCATGGTACCAATATTGTCAGTAGGTTAAGGCGGAACAACAACATCCAGTCGGCCTATTACAGCCATTGCCAATACCAAAATGGAAATGGGAGACTATATCACTTGAATTCATAACAGGTTTTCCCAAAACTCATAAACAAAATGACTCTATCATGCTTGTTATATATAAACTCAGTAAGTCCGGACATTTTATTCTTGTAAGTCCGGACATTGCTGAAATATTCCTGAAAGAGATCTTTAGACTGCATGGTATTCCTAAAATGGTGACTTCAGATAGAGACGTAAAATTCACATCCGCCTTTTGGAAGGAATTTTTTGTAGGGCTCAATACTAACTTGAATTTCATCACAAGTTATCATCCACAAATGGATGGATAGACTGAAAGGACAAACCAGATCATGGAGGATATGCTCTGCATGTATGCTCGAAATAGTGTACAACAGGAGAAGTATGATGCCAATCAGCTGGGATAACCCGGCTGACAGACTTATTTTCGGACCTAAAGCACTCCAAGAAATGGAGAACATGGTTAGAAAGGTACAACAGAACTTGAAGGAAGCATAGGACAGACAGAAGAGTTACGCAGACCAGAACAGACGACACTTGGAATTTCAAGCAGGAGACCATGTTTATTTGAAAGTCAAAGCCCGGAAAAGCTCGTTGAAATTAGGAAACTGTGCCAAGATGGAACCCAAGTTTTGTGGGCCCTTCAAGATACTAGATTGAATTGGACCCATAGCATACCAACTGGCACTTCCAGCTAATCTAAGAATTCATAATGTATTTAATGTTTCATTGCTGAAAAAGTATATTCATGACCCTACTCATATGATTGATTGGAACTTGGTGCTGGTGGAACCCGAAGGCGAGTTCCAGGTGGAACCCCTGTGCATTCTGGACTGGAGAGAAATAACACTTCAGAATAGAGTCGTCGCTTAGGTAAAGGTGTAATGGAATCACTTTAGTCCTAAGGAGGCAACTTGGGAATTGGAGGGAGACTTAAGGAAATCTCATCCAATCATGTTCTAGGAAAGGAATGAACACTGAGGACAGTGTTTTATTTAAGGGGGAAAGGATGTGACATCCCCAAAATACATAAATTGGACAAAATAATTTAGGATCTAAAAGTGCTGGAAAATTATTTCCGTGTTTAGTAAATTCCAAAATTGGAAAATTTTTGCCAATTATGGCAATTCCGAATTTTGAATTTTATGATTGTAATATATGATTTGACTATTGGGCAGAGTTTTGATTTGTCCCAACTAACTACTTGACGATGACACTTGTATGAATAAGGAAAAAATAATATTTTATATTGATTGCAGGAGGACAAATGGAGCAGCCATGTTAAAATTAGCTGACCATGACTCCATGAGTGGGGAACACATTGAAATTAACTCTGGGTTGATTGTTACAAGTGGAAAATCAGTGATTTGGCCAATAACAGCCCCTGAAAAATTAGGGATTTAGAAGGTTGAGAAAATTCCCCAAGAAAGGGAAAAAGTCCTAGGAAAAACTAATAAAAGAGCATATGTGAGGAGGCAGGATGCTGCAAAGTACGCTGGGGAAAAGACAAATAAATTTTGTTCTTGCTATAATGAACACTATTGTGTTAGTGTGAGGCAAGGGAATACTGTTGATATACAAAGGACATTGCTGGAGAGGATATTTCAATTCGCCCTCATGGATTCATAGTCAGGCTGGGGGGTGAACCTGGAAAGTAGATTGGCTGCCCTGTTCTATAGTTGGGAGGAATGTGGCTGCTCCATTCGTCTTCCTTTAAAATTTGGTTCAGATATGTAACTCTACCTTACTCTAGTCAAATGTTCATGTATTGAAATTCATTTTACTTCTTTATATGATTTTTTTTCTGGTCGAATATTGTGGGAAAGATCTAACCGTTTACTTCTAAATAATTGACTGGAAATGGACCTTTGTATATAGATTTAATACTGGGTAAATTACTAAGATTTCTGGAATGTATTAATAACGAAATGAATTTTGCAACAGTTACAAATTTCATAACAAATTGTCTTGTTTTAATTTCCTATGGATGCTACTAATAGAAAATGAGCCTCTATGACTAAGCATACCATTCTTAAATCCAACAAGCATACTCTACAATAGTAAAGTACTAATCAACAGACACATATACCGGTAGACAGTAAATCTATATATATATATATATATATATATATGTTTATATCACATGCATAATTGAGGTGGTTACGACAGCAAGGTAAGACCCTGTAAGAAAAATGATTACCCATAATTAAACTATAGATTCGGTCATATTGACTAGGTTGTGTCTTATTCGTGCGAGAAAACCCATATAGGGTTTAGTCAATATAAAACAAGAACAGAGGATAAAATATTCCTTGTCACGTAACCCAAACACTCCTATAGAGACTTTTCTAAATAGCGATAACAGAAATAGAAGGTATTAAAACACAAATCATAACAAATAATGATGACCATTGAACCTTCTAAGTGCATAGATCTATAAGGATATTATACAATAAGCCATAATAGAAAACAGAAAGAAAATAGTACATGAATTGCATTGAAGCTATCTAGATCACTGGTGAGCAGTCCGCTAAGGGCATATTGAACCATGATAATTGACACAGAAGGTAGATAGCATACGAGACGTGTGTCCAAACCAATACTGAAGATATTTTTCCATGAGTAAGTAGATCGATAAAGGTTATTCAACATTTATAACTTAAGAACAAAATGAAAATGGCTTGTGAGGTGTGAAACTGAAACCGGTTACTTCTTTCATTGGAACATAAACAAAACAACTATATTGATTCTGGGAAAGAGCCAAACCCTAGGCATAATCCCTGTGCATGTCCGGTTCAGTTTGGAAAGGGTTACACTTCCAATAATGAGATTCAATTCTGGAACAAAATGACTATGATAGCCAAACAGAAAACCAAACTTATATTATGCAGAGGAGCATACTTCAAAGTCCCAAACCCCAATAGATCTAATACACACGATATAACGAACACTATATTTTTTTCAATCGACAGTCTAGTTACCAAAGTCTAACCACGCGCACACTGTGTGATGGTTCAGTATGCCAAGAATCCTTTATACAACTAGGTGCGTACCCCAGAACTTTAAATTAACCTCGCAACGGGGTTTTAATCACGACAAATAACTGAAAAACTGCGTAGGATCCTGAATAACTTTTGTTGAAGTGAGGAGGGAGTCCCCATGCTTTAACATGCCTACACCTGCACAAAATTAATGAAAGGTATTAAAACATAACCAACATGATAAAGTATTTAAATTTCAGAATAGGAAATGACCAAAATAAAACATGTTGAATACTTAACTGAAGCATAGTATATATGCCTCCTGTCGTCGCGTTATAGTGCTTGGACTGAGAGGGGAAAGGGTGTTCATGCCTCCCTGATGGCTACCCTCACAAAACCAGGGGCCCATAATTAGTGATAGATACCAATATGTAATATGAAGGGATAATACAGGAACAACTGGAAGAATAAAAGTCATAAAAACTATGCATAGTAAAACATAAACATCCATGCATTCAACTTAACAGAAGAGAGTAAGACGCACTCGATAAAGGGGAAGAAATTCACTTCTAAATCGATGCTACCAGTTAACAATAAAGCCAACCACAGAAGACCGGGAAACAATAACAAGAATTTTAATGGACTATCCAAATGGAGGACACCAGAAGATAATAACACGGGTTAACCAAACCAAGGCACAAAATAACAAGGGTATAACGGACTATCCAACAGAGGAGAACAAGGAATAATAGCAAGGGGTTTAACTGATTAGGTTCCCGACTTCGTATACGAGTAATGGCTCAGTCCCGACAGGTCATATTGTGCAGTAATAGGGATAAACTAGAATAGGAGTCAAAGCCCTTACAAAACATAACCCAACTCTTTTTCTTTCCTAACACAGTAACCTAGAAAAAGATGAAGACATTATCAAAGAATAGAGTTGTGCACAGAACCACAGACAAGTACTCTGCAAAAGATGAAGACATTATTAAATAACAGAGTTACACATAGAATGATAGACAAGTACCCCGGAGAGATGAAGACACTATCAAAGAACAGAGGTTTGCACGGAACCACAGATAAGAAGATTGTTTTCTTTAAAAATGTAAATAAAAGAGAGACGAAAGTAAAACTTACCACACAGAATGGCTATCGGAAAGCATCACCAAGAAACTCCATGCACTTAGCACAGAGACTGAACTATGTACCCTGGCCATGAGGCTTGAACCAATAAAGGTTTTGGTCTGAGACCTTTCTCTATCCTTCACAAAAGAAAACCTTAACCAGGGAGCAAACAGACTGCCCTGAGATAGTGGATCCTCTCTCACCCTAACCAAAAATCCGAATGAGAGTGAAAGGCATGGGGTAACCTTTGAATGGAGAAAAAGGAGAGAAGGAGCTTGTACATAGGCCATGTGATTATGGGGAAGGTGTCAACGTTTCCTTGGAAGCATGCCATTCGAGCTCTGTGTCGAATAGACACTTTCCTAGGTGTATTAAATTGTGAAAACAGACCTTTAAGGCATAATTCCTTCTACCTGTATCAGAGTTAAGGGAATTGATGGCAAGGCAACTAGAGGAAGGTGTCACTACACCATTTCATGTCGGATCCAACTACCCTACCTTCAACACCAAAATGGTTGGGCCTTGTCGTTACCTAGCAGGTTGTGTGCCAACGATCATAATTCCCAACCTCTAGTATATTAACCCCTGCGCGCTATAAATTCAAGGTGCAATTGTTTTGTGGCCAAATTTAACCCACTTTACCTTTGTTTTCCGAATAATATTAGTTTCTCCTTGTAGATTGTATAATTTTACTCACACTTAAGGGATCGGTCTTCTATAGTCCTAGCACCTCTAACCTTGCATTATAGGATAGCAAGACTCTAAGTGGTTATTACTACATGTCTTAGAGTGGATTAGGATTAAGATAGTGGATAGTTTTGAGTTACCATGAGACAAAGGGTCCTTAATTATAGATATGTTGTTGTATGTAACACTTTACCAAAAGAAATAACGACCCTATGTTAATAGGATAGCAGAGCAAAAGAAGTAAGACAAATGTACCTTAGGATAGACAAGTGATGGAACGACCTTAAGGATACAAAACCAATTCAATGTTCTCAAACATATTTATTTTTTATGTAAATTTTGAGGTACATTACATAGAAGATGATGGCCCACTAGCCTAGAACCCTGGTCTATTCTACTGAATAGGCCTAAACCGTTGCTGATGCAGGCAATGTTGTTGTTGATGCGGTGGTCTCTGATAAGGTGTCCACTATTGAGACAGTGGTCGTCGGGCTGTAGTGAAAGTGGATCCCCTCTGGAATCCATGATATCTCGGCATACGTCTCGCTAGTGTCTGGTCTTGTTGGGTTCTAGATGAACCCTGCCTTGCTAGTCTTACTAGAGTCCTAGTCTGATGCCCACTGTTAAGCTCCTCCTTTGCTATGAGGGAATTTTGGATGGAATCGTGCAAGGTTTGAGGCATCAAAATCCTAACCTTTGCACGTAGGTTGTTGCGAAGGCCAAAAATGAATCTGTTGACCTTAAGTTTCTCCATGTTAAGGTGTAGAGCATACCGAAGCAGCTCCATAAAATGGGACTCGTACTTGAACACCGTACAACTTCCCTGTCGTAAGGCGTTGAACTCATTGAGCTGATGCTTAGTGAATTCCTTTGAAAGGTACCTCTCTTGGAACCATTCCTCGAACAGTTCCCATGAAACATCTTCGATAGCCATGTTCAGCTACATTAGGAGCATCTTGCATCATAGAAGAGCGCTCCCCTTCATTTGGAAGACCTCCATGTAGAACTTCATGTTGGAGGTATAATCGCAAAGTGCGAAGCACATTGCCATGTTCTCCAACCATGCCTCGACGGCTGCATTGTCTGAAGCACCAAATAACTCAGGAAATTTGACCTTCTTGAGTTCACGGTGAATGCTACTAGTAACGACCAGTGCATGCGGCGGAACCTTAGTGGGTGCTGTCACTCTAGCCTCATCTCTGTCGAAATGACTGATTAGTGCCTCAGACATGCACTGAAAGGATCTTATCATTTCGACTACATCACAAACTGCTATCTACACCTACCCAAGAACCTGCTCGCCTCCCTAGGGGTTAGACCCCTCAGGCGTGGATGCTACTATAAGCATCGCGCCCCCTCCCCTAGCACCCCGTTGTTTTCCTCCATGGCGTCCTCTAACCATGATTACCTGCACACACACAATCAACTCGATTAATAACAACATAATCAGAACATGTCAACAAAATCCATAGTGATCCCAAGTCGTGGGTTGAACCCGCTCTAATACCATATGTAACAATCCTCCTCGTTACACCGACAAACCTCTTATAAGAAGTGATTTTTTTTTTATTTTTTTTTGTGTGTGAATGTGTACAAGGGTAACAAGACATTATACTATGCACCACCACATGATGACACATCATGATGCATGCAACTGTGATATCAACATAAATATCTAAGATGCAAATCAACATCTTCCCGTAAAGAACAACAATCAACCGACAATTAAAAAAACTGACTACCCACCCGTCCTACCCTGCAATGGTTATGACCTCCAAGACAAATAAGCAATGCTCAATCCTAGGTTCCCATAAATTTTAACCATTTAAGGTCTTAGGGATAGCAACTGTTCTGAGGAACATGGAGGTGTCTACATCCCGCCCAACACAAGAAGACCAAGTAATAAATTGTTTACAACCAAGTACAACAAAAGTTAATTAATGACCATGTCCTCTATGGAAGGCGCAAGTCAGAAGAACACCGACAATAACTAACCATTAGTTAAGACTCATCATTACCTATGACTCAATTGGAAACAAGTACAAATCAATCACTTTGTTTAATTTCCGTTAGTCAACAAGTTACCAACCCAACCTTAAAAATAAGTGCATATAAATAATTGCTAATTACCCATTTACTAAATCATAATAATTTATTGGACTTAGTTTCAAGGAGCCTACCTTTTATGTGTTGTCAACAATAATAAAATTAAAATGTCTTTACAATAAATTAACCATATCATTACTTTTTATACTACAATAACATTGTAAATAAAATAACAATGATCTTACATTTCATATGTTATCAAATGCTAACATAGCATTTTTCCAAATTGCAAGGACATTACATTTACATGTTTCAAACGATAAATTACACTGACCTTACATTACAATAACATTGCAAATAGAATAACAATGACATTACTTTTTATATGTTATCTAACACTAACATTACACTCTATATTATATTGGAAAACATTACTCTTACATATTTCAAAAACAATAATTACAATGACGTTACCCTTCCAATAACAATATAATTTATAGTCACAATACATTTACTCACTATACCAATTTATGTTATTCATACCAATAAAATTTCAGTAACATTTTTACTAAAATAACAATATCCTTACTTACCTTTTTGTGTTACGATAACATTGCATTAGACTAACAATAACATTACCCTTTTTATAACAGTAACATTACATTCTATTTTATATTGCAAGAACAATCTATTACAGTGGCCTTATATTTACATATTACCATAATAATATATTAGAGTAGCAATATCTTTACAAATCATAATAACACTTATGTTATCTATAACAGTCACAATTACGCTTTATTTGTATTATCATATCATTACAATGATAAATACAATAAAATAACAAAAACAATACATTCTATAAATTATCAAGAACAATAAAAACTAGCAGCCCAACCACTAGGCCAAGTAAAGCATAAAAATTAGCAAGGAGACAGCTGGGAGGGCATGGTAGGTATCGATAATCAATTTGGAAACTATTGAAATGGCAACTGTCAGAACCAGGAGTCAAGTCAAAATTTTTTATGACCATGTCATAAAAATCCTTTCACACCCGTCAATCATGCTTTTGCAGAGGTAAATGTAATAAGAATATTAAATCATATTTTTGAAGGGCGAAGGGTTACAACTTTGACATAGCTGATAGGGGTGAGTTTAGACAATTTTTAAAACATTTGCAGAGGCATAATCAACGATTTTATGGTTCAGTTCATGCCTTAAACAATCAAACTATGTTTACTGTAAGGGATATGCTTTAGACAACCAAATGTGCACCTTAAAAAAATATACCCTGTCATCCCTGATTACTATCAAGTCGCTGGAGTTGTAGTAGGCATGTCTAGCACCCATAGCGCTCAAGATCGTTGTCAATGACTGAGGCAGTTGTGTCCCATTGTTTTTCACAGAAAAGAAAAATACAATGTGGTCCACGAGATTTACCAAACACGGCCAAAGGCTCAGTAGAAATAAAGAAGGAAAGGGTTTGAAATAAGGGACATAGAGTCACAATGTTTCGGTCAAATGGCGGAGTTCACACATGACTTCTTATCCCAGAAATTTGCCCATGACACAGTGGGTACAACCTTCAGTTCTGGAACCAGAATGTCTGTAGGGGTCCATCAGGTTCAATTTTATGTAGATACCTCTATAGAACCATCGTATCCCACGTGGGACCCTAACTATGTCCACAAACAACTCAAGAGCCAACTTGAGTAGGAGTTGAGCATCTACGGACTAATCTAAAGGTTGCCTTGGATTCTGATTTCATTTTTAAAAGTAAATTGAAAACTAAATTGCGGGGACTCTCATACTCACTAAAAATAAAAATTTGAACTAATGAATACAAAGGAACATACATATTCGTTTTAAATAATAAAAATCAATTTGGAAATGCAAGATTGGTCCAAGGCGATTCACCCAGGAGAGTTTACTCGGTTCCGCTGTTAATTAAGATCCCCACAGGTTACAAGTAGTGGAAAAATAGTGCCCATTAGTGGCAACGCATTCGGCTTGCCCACATTCTAAATCCGCTCTAGAGTAGACGCCCTCAACCCAATGCGTTTCATAGGAAAAGGGGAATGCGAAATGTGTTGTGGCAACACAGTTAATAAAGAGGAAAAGAAAATGCAGAATGAAACAATATAAAATTTCCATCCCTTAATCATTATAACATTACAGAGATAGAAACTAAAATCGAAGACAAATCATACGAACAAATGCAATTTCTTCCTGAGATAAGGATATATGCATTCACTAGTGTAAGTATAAATGCTTTATGAAATAAGGGAAAATGCAGTCAATAATTAAATAAATGAACGAATAGGAAATCACTGGATAAGCAAAGTGTAGTGCAGATAGAGGATCATGCTGGCAAATCCACCGATAAATCGCATAGTAGCTAAGGGATAAGGCAGTTATGTAATAAGATGGCGCACGACAATCATTCGGCCAAGCTATAAATTCAGTCATGAAACTAGTCCACAGTTTACCTACAAATACATAAGCAAATCCAAAAAAATACATCCTACAATATTCTATCAATCAACCGAAAGGTGTACCGTTACTTGTTTGCCTACTTCGAGTTTCTTCTGAGTTTCATATGCGCGTACCTCCTAGCCAACACTAGGGGTACTCTGCTTCCCCCTTAGCCCCCTAAGCCACAAAGGGGCTACACACTATCCAGATGGTACATCTAGCTCCCATCTCGTCTCACAAGGTTGAGCTACCACTCTTATCCGAGCTGTGAAATCCCAACTCCTCACAAGTAAATCAGTCAAGTCACTAATCTAGCAGCGTAACATTATGCTAACAGTTGATCCCTTCTTCCTTCCCCTCTCTCTCTTTTATAGAATTTTAGAACTTCCATTATTTCCTTAATCTCATTAAGTTTTAAGTTTTAATAAAAATCTTCCAAAAATTCTCCTTCGTACAAGTGTCATCCATCCCCCACTTTCCTCAAATAATTATTTTCTTTAATTTATTTATTGTCTCATTTCCCTCACCCACCTAGAGTTACTCCTAAAATTACTCCTAGGTGTCCCTACATTCCCTTACAGGTTTTAAAACCTTTCCCTAAAAAGAAATTGCTAAATCATTTCAGAATTATAAGTTTCTTATATGTCGATTCCTTCCTAAGTTGGTTTCGCGCTTTTTACCATGAGTTTCCCTCTTTCCCTTTTTATGTTGCCTCAATCCCTAGTTTCCTAATTTTTATATTTTCCCTTCTTTCCCCTTTTTATTAGAGCTAAAAACAACAGTTGCAATTTAACCCCTTTTCCCTTTTATTATTGATTCAACATCTATTAAAACTATCAAAAGTTAAAAATAACTAATTTCTTCTTTATATATTTTTTTCCAGCAATGTTATTTAAATTTCTTACTCTTTTCATTTTACCCCAAAATTTATGAAGACCAAACTATTACGTAAGAGGTTTTCATTTTAAATTTTATTATAGCAATTTTATATAGATATTTTCTCAAGGGTGGACAAAATCTTATCCCTAGCGAAGTTTTTAGACTTAGAACTTAGATTCTGAACTTGGCGACATTTAATTAGGGAAGTTGTTTTAAAATTTCTTAATGTGTTGTCTATATTAGGGCCATCTAGGTTCATTCCTTTATCATCATCAACATGATGTGCCCTTCAGGATGCACTACGTACTCCAAGGGTGCCACTCGCCTCTTTTGTTTCTTTTGTGTGACATGCCTGTCACGATGCACCACATGTTCAAAGGGTGCCACTCGCCTCTGGATTGATTGGTAGACATCAATAACTCCTGGAGTCAACACTCCGCTAGCTGAACTTGTGGGAGACTAAGGGATTCTATGGAATAAGGCCCCCGCATTATTGCGCACTCCTTAAAATCATCGTGAGCAACTGTCGCAGTCTATCGTCAAGGCATTGTGGGTCCTCTCGAACTAGGTAATCATTAACCTATAGTTCGAGCCATGGTGGGAGTGCTAGTAGGTTGTGGCAGGGCTTCTATCCACACCTCTCCCTCAACCTCTCCGGTAGTCATGTGTGATCCCTTTACTCCATATGTGAGTCTGGTCGACAAGCTATCATCAGGCTGCATCATTAACAAATCATGTTAGAACAATTCCACATCATATCATCATCTCAAATGTACTAATATCACAGTAAGTCAATCAAAACCAAATAGCACACTCCCTGACTCAATCCGGAGTCCAAGGGATTTCATCGATGCCTCTACATCCTCAGGATCCAAAACCCTGCACACTCAGAAAAACCGAGTCAATAGCATCTGTCTATGTCAATGTAGTAAAACAACATGTCATCTACCCATGATGCATCACAATCAAAGAAAAATGTTTTAATAGCATAATTATCTGAATCACTTGCGAGTAAGTGTCCTCAAAGAATAAGTTCCCTCAGTGCGTCGAAGCGGGATGTTACAATTACTCAGTCTCATGTATATGAAGGAATTGTTGGGTGAAAAATGTATATCACTGAAGTGTTGGGTACAAAATGTATATGAAATAAGTTTTGGGTGAAAAATGTATATCACAGAACCAACTCGACATGAAAAAAGAAAAATAAAAATAAATTTCACCTTTATTATCATAATCATAATCAAAATTTCAAAATTCCAAACTTACATTTAAAAATGTTAAAAATAATATTGAATAAATTTAAATATTTGTTTATACTATTCATTCAGTAAAAAGTGTTATAGCATTATATAAATTACTATAAATCTTGGTACAATGTTGTAATATTTTATAAATTACTTGGTCTCATGTATATGACAAAATTGTTGGGTGTAAAATGTATATGACAGAAGTATTAGGTGACAAATATATATCAAAGAACAAGATGGAAATGAAAAATGAAAAATGTGAACCCTGGACTCCGCCAATCTGTGACTCCGTAATTGTTGGGTGAAAAATATATATGGCGTAAGTGTTGGGTGAAAAACGTATATCAGTGAACAAGATGGACATGAAAAATGAAAAATAAAAATAAATTTCACCTTTATTATCATAAACAAAATCAAAATTCCAATATTCCAAATTTACATTTAAAAACGTTGAAAATAATATTAAATAAAATTTTCAGCTTGTTCCATGATATACATGTTAAGTAAACATTTAAGGCTCTGAGGCCTGTTAGGTAAACATTTAAGTTTGTTAGAAACATTTAAGGCTGTCAGAACCATCAAAGGGCCTCGTTTTGTGTAAACATTTAAGAAAGAAAGCGTGTGGGAGTCTTTATGTATGTTAAGTACTTAATAATAAGAAGAAATAGACAAACCTTGGATATGCTAGCATATAAAAAATTGGGATAAATTTAGCTAGCATAAAATGCTAAGACAAACATTCGAACTAATGCTAGCATTAATTCACCTTCAAGAAATAAATAAAAAAATATATGATTCAAAAAGACCGCATACAGTCAAAAAGTTTGGATATATTAACATATAAAACATTAGGAATAGCGAAGCCAGCAGTAAGACCTCCAATCTGTTATCCAATAAGATCATGACATATATGGTACTTTTTATTATATAAAAATCAATGATTTTTGTTCCCTAGTTCCAACATTAGATATTATTCAAATATTAGCATCAAAGGACAAACTAATACTAGGTCAACGAATTATCGATCACTATAGTCCCTCTATGCCTACGAAAGGGACTAATAAAGTGAAATCAAATCCTGCGTATGCATGTGTCATTGAGAAAAGAAACCGTACCAGATTGGACAGGTCACTTAATTGTGAAAAACAAGTGTCCACACAGTGAACACACAAGTGATGAAGTTTCGCTTTCATATGACTTGAAGTTGAGTTTCATTGAATTTTGTCGATCTGCATGAATCTTTGTGATCGATTCTCCTTCGACTCTCCATGAAATTGTGTTGTGTATAAATAATATCCATCACACGAGCATTCTAGTTCGAAATCGGAGGCAGAGAGAAGATCCCTATTTCTATTTCGATTGTGTAGACATTTTCGAAGCACAGTTTGATTTATTTATTCTATATATCATTTTATTTTTGATCTTTCATATAAATCAACGAGATGACCGCGGAATCGAAAAATATGGAAATGATAGGGTTGTGATGGATTTCAATAATAGAAATATTGTTGTTAAGTTCCATGTTTAATCTCAAATTTTCCTCTTCTTATCTTCCGTTGATACTCTATGTTGTATGTAATGAAATCTGAGTGATGTTATCATTTCTCACAACATTTATATTATC
>SNQJ01S0019829.1:81897-92806 GCA_010110895.2 Picea sitchensis
TTTCTATTAATATTATTTATAACTTGTTTTAAAACCTAAGTTGATTAAGGTTATTTGATGAAATTAACATTGCATTTGTTACTATTATTAACCTATGTAATTATAATTTAATAGAGTAACTAATGTTGAGTTACTATACTAGTTGAAGGTTGGCACAACTTTAGAGTTACCTATGTAAAAACTATTTAATGACAATATGAGTGTATAAAAATTTTAATTGTAGACATAGTAAGTAATATTGTTTATATTGAGTACTATATTTTATTATATTTGGAAATCAACAACATTTTATAATCGGAAAGAGAAAATATTATATAAGAGTGCTTATTAAGTTTATTGTTTTAATGATCAAAATCAATTATAAATTAGAATAAAAACATAATTTATTTATATTATTATTATGTATATTTTTTTATTGAAAGGTAAGTTGATTAAGGATTACATTATGAATAATAGATTGTGTAAAAAAAATTGCATATAAAATGATTAATGGAATTAATAATCAATGTCTATTACTATGATTAACCTAGATTTTAGTTGTAATTTGATATTATAGTATGTATTGTGTCTCAAAGTTATCAACCTAGATTTTAGTTGTAATTTGACATTTCAAACCTAATCAAAAGCAAGGGAAAATTAATGGGATAAATAGAAAAATTGAATACATATGAAGAAAAAAATAATGCAATGAAAAATGGAAAAGTAATGGGATTAATACCTCGTCTGAATCGTTGTTATGGACTTGGATGTGCAACTTGCAGAAGACAGTCTATGTAGCCTTGGACAGACTAAGTGGCAAGTTTATAGAGTTGCAACCATTTGGCGAGACGATGATGGAGATAGCCTCGGGGGTAGAAGAGTTACCACAAGGCATGACAGAATGTGTCACAAGAATCAATACTTCCATTTGTCAGAGAATGTGGTGTACCGATCTCCACGATCAATTCTCACTTTTCCAATTGGGTGCCCCACCAAGTTTGCGCTATCGATCTGCAAATTAGTGGATTCTTCCATCTTGGGAGAAGTCTTGAAGTATGTGGATAGGCTACGGATCCAGGAATAGACCATCTCACCATTCATTTGTTTGGTGGAGTTGGGTAACTAAAAGAGTGTGTCGAGATGCATGGTCATTGGAGTCCTGCACTATTGGAGCCGAAGTAATTCATGGAGAGTCAGCACCAATTCTTCAATGGGAGTTGACATGGGTGCACTGGACTCCTCACTAGAGACTTCTCTTGGAGGCAGCATGGTTTGCAAGCACGAAAGAGAGGGAGCGTATCCTCTTTAAAGAAGAGACGTGAGATACCAAAGGGGGCCCTGAGGAGGGCGCGTGAGTAACCATGAGAAGGGAAAAAATGTTGCACCAATGCAAAGGCACAAAAGAACCCCAAGAAGGGTGACCATGACACTCTGAGAAAGAGCATGAAGAATCAACTCAAGATCACAAAAAAAATTGTGAATTTTGTGGATGTTTTTTCTATCGTCTCCTTCTTCTCTTTCTGCGAAAAATTCCCCAAGGCACTTGCTCTGATACCAATTGATTTGTCTGGCAATGGAAACCAAAGAGGGTACACTCAAATGTTTGAAGCGCGCACTCAGTAAACAATGGATCAGTTCAAGAGAGGGGGCACTTGTTGTTTGAAGGGCGGACACAACAAACAATGACTCACTTCAAGAGAGGGTGCACTTGTTGTTTGAAGGGTTCACTCAACAGACATCGACTCACTTCAAAAGATGGAACACTTGTTTACCTAATGCGCATTGTCTCAAAATGTATACACAATAAGAAAAAAGGCAAATGATGGATAGGGCGCACCAGTCCCTTGGTGTGGAGCAATTCACAGACAACAAAATGCAAAGGGAGAGAAGATAAAGAGGATTCAAAAAGACTTCATCAAAAGTATCAGAGAAAAAATCCTCATTAATAATGCAAGACGACTTCTTACAAAAGTAATTTCCGCTTTTATTTTTTGCAACACTATACACATTCAAAAGTTTCCTGCAGCAAAACAAAAACTGACTAACCGTTTATTTAGACATATCCTGGCTTACTATATTGGCCTCCCGAACTCGCGAGATCAAATTACAATAGAATTTTATGAGTGGATATTGATCCTCTTCTACTAGTTGGCTAAGGAAGGGGGATGACCTTCCTGGTGACCCACATATCAGTGCCTAGATCAAAACAAACAAAAGAGCAGCCCTGTGACTCAAAACTTGATGATTTTTTATTTGGAATTGTTCTTTGAGAACTCTTAATGGAGAAGCTTCCATAAGATTACATATAGCTCCATTATAAGAATCTATTTGTGTTGGTCAAATGGGTTTATGGCCTACCATAATTAACTCGATACACAAACTAACATTGCAACGTCATCATAAAGGTGTCGATAGAGGCCAAGATTTTCTGAAAGGAAAGTAATTATTCAATCGACCCTCGTAGTGGTTGTTGATAACATGGAGAAAGAATAAAAACATCAAGCAACCTCTTTTTTTCTTTCAAGCAAACAAAAAGTATTCATTGAAAGAAAACCCGTGATTTAGTTTTGCAATCATATCCTATTTCCAGATGCACCTTTCACTAAGATTAATTTCTCCAATGTAAAACGTCACCTTTCACTAAGATTAATTTCTCCTATGTAAAACGTCCAAAGGAACTACCACGATTTGTATTCTATGGAAGCATATGGAACCATGTCCAAGGTCAATATCAAAGTGGTATGGTGCCCTTCCTAAACCAAAGCTGAGACACATTGGAACTAATTTGGGATATAGGTAAATTGTAGTTATTCTATAGTAATAGTTAGTAATTATTCCATAGTAATAATAATTTAAGATCCATAGATTTTATTTTTACTTATAAGAGGAGTAGATAAAGTTAATTATACCAAATAATCACCTTTTAATCTCTTTTATAATGAAAAAGGCTTGATAAGCCTTGCTTGGAACTCACTCTACACATGCCACAATTTTCCTAAGTGCTGTGAGAAATATGACTTGGTGAATGCAAACTGAATTTTTACTATCAATAAAAATGAAAATAAAAAAAATTTACACCAAAATAAAGATAAAAACAAAGGTATTTTAAAATAAACAAATTTAAACAAAATATTTGAAATTTTGATATCCAAAGATAACCACGGAACTTGAAATCAAATTCAATGTACACATTTTCAGAGTCAAAGAGCAACACAGAGAAAGTAAGGTGAAATCAAATCCTACTTGTGCATGTGTCATTGAGAAAAGCAAGCGCAACAGATTGGATAGGTCACTTAATTGTGAAAAACACGTGTCCACACAGTGAAGGCACAAGTGATGTTGACCGTAACCGTGAGTGACAAAGGCGGGTTTCCCTTTGACACGACTTGAAGTCGAGTTTTATTGAATTCTGTCGATCTGCATGAATCTCTGCCACCGATTCGACTCTCCATGCAAGTGTGTTGTCTATAAATAAGATCCATCACACGAGCATTCCAGTTCCAAATCTTCGCTGGCATATTCTTAGTAGTCTTTCAAAATCATTGTGTCAGATTTTTTATTGGTAACTTTCTTGCATTTNATTATAAATTGTGTGAACATGTTTCATGTTGGGGCACCCATTAATTTCTGATGTTTGAAAGTAGTCGACAACCTGCCCAAAAACATTTAATATTCACATGCCCAAGAGGTTTAATATTTGTTCCGTCACAATGCTCTGATATTACACAGGTCGCCCATACCTTTGGTGCGCATGGGGTGAGCGCTCTGTGTTGAAGTCGGCTCTTGATCCTAAAGGTCAGATTTTCGCTATCCCTTGCCTAAAACGTATTGCAAAGATTTAGGGATAAAACTTATTTGAAAGCACAGGCATTACATAATTAACCTAGCCATGGCTGTGAGGGACAGCGGACAACCCTTCTTCTGGGTCCTTCGTCTCGATATAGTATCTTCAACTGTCTCAGACTCCCTACCGCATGGTTTTCTCGATGAAATGGGAAGCCAGTGTCTGGTTGTTCCATGGTGCAATCAGCTGCAAGTGTTATCACATCCCTCTGTTGCCGGATTTATTACTCACTGTGGATGGAACTCAATGCTTGAAAGCATACATCTTGGAGTTCCGATGATAGGATTTCCTTCTTGGTCGGAGAAATACACTAACTGCGTGCTTATGGCCGATGAATGGAAGCTTGGAATAAGGTTGAATGAAGGCACCAGTCAGGCGGGAGATAACAAACTAATAGTAAGAGAAGACATATGTAGCGCTATAACAAAATTGTTGACGAAGGGAAAGAAATGAAGAAAAATGTATGCCAACAGTGCAATGCTGCAAGGAGGATCTTCTCCCAAGAATATCGAGATTTTTGTACTAATTCCTACTCTAAAGTTTTTAGGAAATGATTTTTTTTAGTTATGTTTTTGAAATTTGGCTAGAAATTGTTTGATTTATAGATTTGAGTGATTATTTTTGTATAACTTGAGTGTTCCAGAAAATTTTTAGCAAATTGAATCCATTTAACCATTCAGAAATAGATTTTAAATAACAAAAAATAAGTAATTTAGTGCAGATTTATGTAGTCAAATTTTTGTTAAAAAAACTATTTAATAGAATAGTTAAACAACTGTTGTATTAAATTAGATTATAATAATATCTAAAAAAAGTTTTATTAAAAAATAGTGAAATCAGTAATAACATAGCTTGCAGTTTAATCCAGGAATCAAATTCTTTATAGTGAGTAGAGATTTTACACTTCTGTATTTTATCTCTAAACATTTTTTACAAGTCTGAAATCGATTTGAAATTAAGACCAATTCTCATATATGCGTCCTGTTTGTTGAAAATAATAGTGCCCACACACCCACTATAACATGGACGATACTCCCACATGGCTTCCTTGATCATTGAAGCCGTGCTTGATATCCAACTCCACATGATCCATTAAGTAAATGCTGCCAAAAACTGTATATCATTTCTATGTTTGAAGTCATGCATATACATAACATGGTTTTGTTAAATATATAATTACGACCTAATTTAAATACTTGGACCTCCCAATTTCTTCCTCCTTACACAACAATTTAATTTTTATAAAACACAGAAAAGAACCGTTCATGCATCCTGGAAATCTTTCATGATTTCATTCATAGATTTATAAGAATCCATTGACTTTTTAATCAAGTATCTTGTCCTTATGAATCTTTCCGGATTCCATTTATGGATTTGTAAGCACCCATTGATTTTTTATTCAAATATATCTTCATTATTTAAAAACTATGTTTACAAAATGTGTCAATGTGGAGTGTTTTTTGGGAAGTCATTGGAATTACAGTTTTAAATGAATTATCTTATTCCACATTATATAAAATTAGCAACAACCATTTTATAAAAGTGGTTGATATAAGCTCATCTCTATCATTAGTTTTCAAAGGTGAAAAATAAGGTAGATATATCAACCACTTTTATAAAGTGGTTGTTGCTAGTTTAAACAAAATTATGAAACCTGTTTTGGATTACTTTTATTCTTAAATATTCATGTATTTTAAGATTAATTATTATTCACTCTTTTTTTAATAAGATATTTTTTATTATCTAAATAAAACAAATGAACTTGTTTTCTATTAGTTTTATTGTCAAATATTCATCTATTTTCACATATTTACATTATAGGTAGCAACAAAAGAATTAGAGTTTTAGCAATATTTATATATATATTTTTAATTTAAGACACTAAATACCATTATATAATGAGGTGAAATAGGAGTAAGACATTAAGTCTTTTACAATATTTCATATTTATTAATAACAATTGTTTATTTTTATATTTTTAACAATACATTTTCTACAATGGATTAAATGTTTCCCACATCACACACACATATATTGAGCAGACTATATAAAATCTTATATAACTATTACTTTTGGAATTCAAAGTTAATACTAATATATATATGCATTATCCAAATTTAGCTATTAAATTCTATTGATTAAAATTATTCAGAACCTTTAAGCTAACATAGGAAAAATTCATTTGAAGTTAATCTTTTTAAACTCATTTTTTGAAAGGTTTGTAAAAACACCTATTAAAACTAATGATATAAATAGTATCTACACTTTTTTGACATTATAAACCATGTGTAGATCCATTTTGACTACGGATATGGGATGTCACAAGAGGTATCGAATATCTCATGGTGCAAACCTTTCCTCAAGTTTTTTCAATCTAGAAGGAAGGATCCCTCTTCGCTCATGATATACTCATAGTTAATATGGACCTATGTTGGTTCTTTGTGTTTGTCACCCATACATACAAATTTATAGACGTCATCCCAAGGAGTGAGGTGCTTATAGAAGTAATCGCAACGAGTGATGAGCCTAGGTTGAGGACTAGTCGAAGTATCTCCATTGAGTTCCATGTAGACTTCTAGAGAAGCAGATTGTGACTTCCACAATACTTGTGCCACAAGTTCCAATAGGTTGCTTGGAAGAAAAAAATGTTTCTCTTAATTCATTTTTGGACAAGTCTTAAAATATGTAGTTAGACTATGGATACATGAGCCTACCAATTCCCCTTTCATTTGATGGCCATATTTCGTTAATGAAATGTGGGTGTCAATCTGGAAGAAAAAGGGGTGAATCCTAGACCAAGTTGTAGGAAATGTATGAGAGAACTAACTAGATCTTAGAACTTGATAGAGAGACGGGATTCGTCCACATCTGAAGAAACTTTCCTATCGGGAGGCATTGTGTGAAAGAGGTGTTAGCAGGACAATGTGTTTTTGAGAAGGTGGGAATATTAAACCAAAGTAACCTTAGGTTGAATACTTGGTTAGGGAAATAGCCAAAGAACCTGATCTAAGAGGATGGAGTGATGGGGTGGGACAACGACATACAAAAATTCAAATGCTACTCATAGAGGATTAGTCGGTGAAGATGTAGAACTAGATCCACAAGAGAGAGAGAGAGATGGAAAAGGAGAATCTTGGTGTCAGAGGGTGATCTCCAAAATAAAACCAAAATCATTGCAGAGTAGATTCTTTCGAGTGGGCACTCATACAAGAGAACTATATCAACCAATGTGATATTGAAGCAGATCGAGTTGGTGAGTGATAATAAAGAGAATTTACCATGGAGAATAAGACCTAGGAAGATACTTGTTTAGGGTTTGTGCTGAAAAAGAGTTTAGTGGGAGGGTGTACTCCGAAGGAAGATGGTTTGAGAAATGTGGCATGTTGGCAAGGAAGGCGACCTGCAATAAGCTAAACACTTTTTAATTTTGGTTGGGGTATAAAACAAAGAACCGGATTCATGTACGAAAGTATGCCTAAATTGTGGGCTTTGATACAAAATGATGAGAAACAAATTTGATCTAGAATCAAAACCAGAATAAAATAGTGAAAATAATAAAGAAAGAAGATATTATTACTATTTATGTAAACTTGATTCATCAGCCAAGGAGGCCACCTAGGGGAACTCCCACCTAGGACGCACAAGTCAATCACCTAGGCGCAACACTTCTTCACCTTCTGATCATGAATTAAATATATGTAAAATAAATGGTTCTCTTGGTATATAAGGTGAAACGGAACTAAAATAAAGCATTCTTACCTTTTCTTCTGAAGCTATGTGTCTTGGTTGTTTTCGTTTCTAAGTTTGCATTTTACATTCACGACAATTTTCTTTTTAGGGTTTCTGAAGAATAACCAGTGCACCTTCCTTCATGGTTGCCTCCTGGTGACTCTGTTTTCCATGCTTCCACCTCTGAGAGCAAGCTTATATCATTAGCTAGTGTAACAACACTAGTTGAATATATGCTTAGGGATTATTAAGTAAAAATTAATTAGGTAATTAATTGTCCTAACATGGTTTTAATTAAACAAAGATTGGCATAATAATATTAATTAAATATTTATTAATTAATTAATTGTTATAATTTGGATTCATTAATTAATTAATTACCTATCACATTCAATGACATGGGTAATAAATTTAAGAGGGTTAATAATTTTAATTTGTTTAATTAAATGATTTACGTGTATGGAGGGGATAACAAACATTAAATATAAGGATAAGAAACATTAAATAAGAGGATAAGATAATGAATGTAGGGATAAGGAAATTAATGAGGAGGAAAGGGTCGGTGAAGGAGGGATATGACGAGAGGAGTCTTACGGGAAGGGGGGATTATTTTGGGAGGAGGAAGAATTGTTGGAAGAAAAAAAGACTGTATGTCTGAGGTGATTATTTTTCTGGTGTGGTGAGTTTGTTTTATGGGTTTTTGGTGAACCAGAGGTAGGGGGCACTGGTTTGCTGGGGTTTTGGGCACGGGGGCCAGGATATCCTTACGGTATCCTGGAGCTAGGAAGCCAAACAGGCTGCTCCTAGATGGCAGGGAGGAAACACGGTTTGGGAAGAGTTGGTCAATGCATCAGGCAACAACAAAGCAGCAGGCTAGACAACCAGGTGAACGGAGAAATTAGCATCAGGAAGAGGTAATTAAATTTTATTATGTTAAGTTATTTTTCATGCTGTAAATAGATTTGAATTCGAGCATAATTTTTATGCTTGTAGGATGTGAATGAATGATTTACGTATAGAGAAAGGAAATATATGTTAAATTGTATGTAATTTTGTATTTTACGGCCACTACATATGGTATCAGAGCTATTTGTTTGAAATCTGGGCCTGAAGGGCCAAGCTTGAGCTCCAGCTCCACCTCCTGCAAGCCAAACCCACTAATATCTATTATATGCAGATCAATAATGCTTCCTCCTCCCAATAATTAAAGAAAAAGGCTTATAAATAGGCATAGATGACATTATAGGCATATAATTGGGCATATGTAAAAGACATTTATTTAAAATGTAAAAAAATAAATATATGCATATAAATGGAGTAAAAAATGGAGTAAGCTCTATCTGCATCAGTATGCATGATCCAAATGATACAACAAAAACTACAAGAGGTGATAACCATAGTAGAAAAATGGTTACAACAACAGTCTACATAATCCTCATTATCCAAATGCGTTCTTTAGCATGAGCAGCATCAACATCCCTATGAAACCATTCATACCAGGCCTGCAACTTAATAATCTTCATGTTGCTTATTGCTTCATTAGTGACCTTCATACGGTTATCTTTTGAAGATAGTACCTGTGTCATATATTTCTGTTGTTTTGAGGCTAAGAATAAACAAATAACCATCGCAATTACCATAATAGCCAAGCTAGCCAGTGCAACAAGTCGAATCACACCAAAGACAATAAGCAGTGCAAGGGATATTTTAATATTACCACTATTTTTTTGCATGGTAGCTCTCTTCAGCCTGTTGCACCTAGATCCATACGTAAAAAAAAATCATTCGGGCCCACATGCCGAATCTCTAAGTTAAGCACTGGGATCCAAATTCCACAGTTGGCAAACACCTGCCACAATACAACGCGGAAGAGGAGTTTGCCCATGCGCCAAACCAAGTCATGTGGAAGAGGAGTCCACGACACCTTTGTGCTCCCGCACTCATCAACAGATGTATATAAAATTAGAAACAGAAACAGAAATGGTAAAAAAATAAAATTTGCAACAAAAAAAAATATAAAGAAAAAAATTTGGTATATTGGGCTTTAAACACCAATCCCGAAGCATATAAATCAACATATACTACAAGGGTGGAGCTTACGAGCGACGACTAGTTTGAACAACACGTATAACTCATAAATAAAGAAAGAAATAAAATGATATTGGGTTTATAACTAATCGAACCAAATCTTTAACCTTTAACCAAGAGCTGAGCATACACCATAAAACATCGAGAATCCATACGCAAGCCGCCAAGGAGAGAGCCCACAAGGGGCAAGAGACCATTTCAATTAACCCATGGGCCAAGCTCCAAACAAGCATCTTCCAGAGTCCTGTCAGAGGTACTCCACGACAGGCCTCCAACGAAACAGCGATATTCCAGGGCGTTCGACATGGCTCAAAAACCTTCAGAAAAATCCCAATCTTAGCTTTCGCAGTTAGATTTGATCTCGAAACCCCACTATTAGTGAAGAAACTTGCACTGCAAATGCTTGCCCGGCATGCTTCTGTGGTTGCTCCGCAATGAGAACCTCGGATCACTTCTAACCCTACGCCTTTCTCAAATGAAATGAAATTTACACAGTTAAGCCATCAACTGTTAAACCAACCCCAAAACAAAAAAAAAAATGGGCTCAAGGCTGCAAAAAACAGCGAAACAACGGCTAAAGTCTGCATTTTGAACAAAAACCAGAAAACCGATCCCGGAAAAGAGATTCCTTTTGCAGGAAATTAATGGCAGCCCTATTGCACCAAAACCCTCACTCCGTCATTTCACAGATGCAACAACAACAGAACAAAAGTCAAATAAAAAGTCGAAACCAAGCGCCTAGCGACATGGACGAGGAGCCCACATGGGAGCCTTTCCTTTGTACTATGCATATTTATCAAGATGGAGCCTAGCGGCCCAACACCAGACCACAAAGAAGCCACAATCATCACAAAAACCAACACATAAGTCACCAAAGAGAAGCACAGAGTGCCCAAGAGCGTAGTCACCGGGCCACGCGACCTGCAAATAAAGCTCCAAGCCATGGGAGGAGGCACAGGACCAAGCAAACAAAAAAAAAGCGAACCGTAGGCTAATACAGGACCTGTTACCCTAAAACCTTTTACAAAAAAGAAAATTCACAAGCCACGATTAGACCAACACTAGCACCAAGAGCAGAGGGGCAGAGCAGAATGGCCAGGTGGCAGAGGAAAGAGACAGAAGAGAAGGATGTGTTTAGGGTTTGGAGAGCTAGGTGTAGGATTTTGGAGGGATAAGAGGGCACGTGGGCCTCATGCGAGGCCCACGATCGTTTGAATTTAAATTTTTCTTATTGGTATTAAATTTAAGTATTTTTTTTTTATTGTTTTA
>SNQJ01S0019830.1:0-13243 GCA_010110895.2 Picea sitchensis
TTCACTATGAAGTGAATGGGTGTGGGATGGGTCCCTCCCATCCTCGCAACCCAATGATAAGGTGCCACGCAAGCAACCAAGGTTTGTGGGGGGCGAAAAATAAAGTTATGCGCGCGCTAAGAAATAAACAAGAAGGACGAGGGAGGTAAGTGGTGGACGAGGAAAGATATAGTGGCCAGGGGATGGCATGGTGTCACCCCGAGGTTCCAGGTGGACTTGGGATGCCATATCATCATCCCAATCAGCACAAGTCATCCATACTTTACAAAACAATATTGAATTTTTCTCATAAAATGGGTCATTTCTAGGTGTTCAACTTGCAAGCCATTTTCAGAGGCCTAATGACATTTTTGAGAAGTCCAATTCATACAAAATTGTATGTCCTTTTAGGACATACAATTTATACATCTAAAATAAAAAATATCTGAGAGATATTTCTAATGGTATAAACCCTTCATCAAAGAGAGCTAGTATGAGGAAGTTACAGGCCAAATAGTGCAAGGTAAATTTGAGAGCCAATTAATTGGATTGGGGAATAAGAGTAGTATACATAAATATATTGAGCCATATAAGACATTCATGGAATCAAAATAGAAATTTGAGCACCAAAAATTGTACAGTAGGACATAGAAGGTACATGTAGCATTCATGGCTAAGAATATAAATTGGACTTGAACTTCAACAAGTTGTATCTAGCATCCTGAAGCTCAAACGAAGGTGAAAATTGGACACATTGTAAAAAATATAGTCATGAAGGAACTTTGTTGATCTCCTGACAATATTTCAAAGGAGAAGGTGCAAGGATGCATAAGTACAACTAAAAATTTCACTTAGTTGAAGGGTGAGCAGAATGAGAAAATAGATAATAATAAGATGGCCATAATTTTCTGCTCAAGACTCTGAATTGAGCAAGGAAGCAGTTGTTGGAAAGGTATTGGAAACAAAAGTCTAATTGTTCACCTAGAAATGTGAATCGATATGTATCATTAACAGGGGAACAAAATGGATGTTTTTGGTGTATTTACAAGGCGTAATGGTGCATAGTATTTATAGATTTGTTAAAAAAAAATTAGTCTAACAAATCCTATTGCCTACACATTTTGTTGAATTAACAACAAATAGATCAGAACAACATCAACATAGAGATAAAAATCATGGAATATGCATATCCAACCTACATCCATGAAGATGAAGTCAGAGGGCTGTGTGTTAGCATGGGTAATGAAGGGACATAATCCAATGGGCATAAAGAAGGCAGGGAGGAGAGAATGAACATGGTAGAGACCATAAAGAGTCTATAAAAATATTTCCAAAGTTATAAGAATGATAATAAGAGGCTTATGAAATCCAAGGAGAAACAATATGGCTGCAACATCACGTTGCCTACATAGCTTGGAAAAAATAGAGAAGAAAATGGATAAGGATACATAGTCAAGAAGGTCAAGGAGTCACAAGTCTCATGATAAAATAAGAGAAACAAGAAGTGCTAATAGGAATCATCAACGCTCACCAAGTAATTCATTTAGGAGATCACGCAATATTTCAAGTCCATCTCCTATCATAAGGCATAAGAGGAGGTATTGGGTAGATGAGATACAAGGAGAAATGAATAAGATAAAGTCTCCTACCTTTGATGGTGAGCATAAGAAGGATGAAAATGCAGACACTTGGCTACTGGAAATGAGGAAGTACTTTCAATTACATAATTACTCTTCACAGGTAGAAGGGATAATTTCCATCTACCATCTCAAAGGAAAAACATCAATGTGGTGGGACCAGTTTGTGCAAGTGAAACACATTGATGAGAACAAGGATACTAGGAGGGAATTCAAAAGGTATTTTCAAAAGAAATACTTAACCAAACATTACTATTATAAGAAAATAAAGGAGTCCTTTGAAATCAAGCTTGGGAGTATGATCATAGATGAGTATGAAAGGATATTATTAGATATGTTGAAACATGTTACTTTTATCAAGGATGAACAAGTTAATATTTAGAGGTACCTGAGTGGGCTTCCATCAATTTTCAGTGATAAGATACAATATGATCATCCCAAGACACTGGAGGAAACCATAAGGAGAGATAAATGCCTCTATGGTCAGAATAGAGGAAGACCAACTTTCCAAAAAAATTGGGAAGACAAGAAGAGAAGAAAGATGGAGTAGAGGGAGAAGGGGACCAAGCCACTATTCTTCAGAAACAATACTTAGGGACAACCTACTTCTAAATATCCCAAAATGACATAAACAATGGGGAAAATACCAAGGTAGTATCCTATGAAATGTTGGGTTTGTGAGGGAGATCACATGTATAGATATTTCTCTCATAGAGGTGAAAAAGTGAGGACTCTTCACAATGTATAGCAAGATAATACAATGGAGGACATGGGCATACATGTGCCAAAGGATATATGCATCCTTGGACAAGAAGCAAGCTAAATTTCAGCCTCACATGATTGAAGTGGAAGGTAATATCAACAACCAACCCATTTCTATTTTAATTGATTCAGGAGCTATTCATAGTTATCTAGATCCTAATATGATGGAAAGATTTTGTTTTCCAAGAAGCAAGATTGTGAAATATTGGTTAGTGCAACTAGCTACAGGAGCTAAAAGAAAAATTAATGAGATGGTTAAGTATTGTCATATGGACATGAATGGACTGAGCACAAGAGAATAATTGAACATCATACCTTTGGGTTCCTACGTTTTCCTCATTGGTATGGATTGGTTGGACAAGCATCATGTTTTCCTCAACTGTTATAATGAGTTTACTTTATTGGTTGAAGAAGGGAGCTTCAGGACAATTCAGGGTATTCCAAGGGAAGTGACTGTAAGAGAAGTTTCATCCTTGCAGTTAAAGAAAATATTTAGGAAAGGATGTCAAGACATGGGAAAAAAATTGCCAAGGATATATGCATCCTCGGACAACAGGAAAGATGAATTTCAATCTCACATGGTTGAAATGGAAGGTAAGATCAACAAGTGACCCATTTCTATTTTAATTGATTCAAGAGATAGTCATAGTTATCTAGATCCTAAGATGGTGGAAATATTTCATTTTCCAAGAAGCAAAATTGGGAAATATTGGTTGGTGTAACTAGCTACAGGAGCTAAAAGAAAAATTAATGAGATTGTTAAGGAATGTCCTATGAAAATGAATGGACTGAGCACAAGATAATATTTGAACATCATACCTTTGGGATCCTACGATTTCCTCATTGGGATGGATTGGTTGGAAAAACATTATGTTGTCCTCGACTGTTATAATAAGGAATTTAATTTCTTGGATGAATAAGGGAACTTGAGGACAATTCAAGGTATTCCAAGGGCAATGACTGTTAGAGAAGTTTTAGCCTTGTAGCTGAAGAAAATATTTAAGAAATGATATATGCAACCTTGGACAACAAGCAAGATGAATTTTAGTCTCACATGGTTGAAGTGGAAGTTAATATCAACAACCATCCCATTTTTGTTTTAATTGATTCAAGAACTAGTCATAGTTATCTAGATCCTAATATAGTGGAAATATTTCATTTTTCAAGAAGCAAGATTGGGAAATATTGGCTGGTGCAAATAGCTACAAGATCTAAAAGAAAAATTAATGAGATGGTTAAGGAATGTCCTATGGACATGAATGCACTGAGCACAAGAAAATATTTGAACATCATACCTTTGGTATCCTACAATTTCCTCATTGGTATGGATTAGTTGGACAAGTCATGGAATGTTATAATAAGGCATTTACTTTCTTGGATGAAGAAGGGAACTTGAGGAAAATTTAGGGTATTCCAAGGGTAGTAATTGTCAGAGAAGTTTCAGCCTTGCAACTGAAGAAAATCTATAGGAAAGGATGTCAATTATTTGCAAGACATATGGAGGAGGAACCTAAGGATTAATTTCCAAATATTGAAGACTATGCAATCCTAAAATATTTTTAAGATGTATTTAGAGAAATATCAGGGTTGTCACCCAAGAGAGATATTGATTTCTTTATCAATCTAATGCCTGGAGCAACCCTAGTCTCCAAGACCCCTTATAGGATGAGTACACCAAAGTTGAAGGAATTGCAAATGCAACTTGAGGAACTTTTGAAGAAGGGGTATATACACCCAAGTGTGTCACATTGGGGTGCCCCAGTATTATTTGTGAAAAATAAGGATGGGACCGTGAGGATTTGCATCGAATTCAGGTAGTGGAATAAGGTGACTGTGAAGAACAAGTATCCTTTGCCAAGGATAGATGATATTTTCGATCAGTTGAAGGATGAAAGGATATTCTCTAAGATTTACCTCAGATCAGGATATCACCAAGTGAGAATTAAATAAGAAAATATTAGCAAGACAACCTTCAGAATGAGGTATGGCCATTATGAATTTACAATGGTGCCATTTGGGTTGTCAAATTCACTAACAATATTCATGTGTTTAATGAATGTTTTTTTCAGAGATCACTTGGATAAATTTGTCATTATATTATTGGGTGACATTCTTATATACTCCAAATCTAAAGAAGAGAATGAGCAACACTTGAGGATGGTGCTACAAGTGTTGAGGGAGCATCAACTATATGTGAAGTTGAACAAGTGATCATTTTATCAAAGGAAGATACACTATTTGGGACATGTCATTTTAGAGGAAGGGATAGCAGTGGATCCAAAAAAGATAAAAGTCATTGATGGATATCCAACACCAAGGAATGCATCAAAACTGAGATCTTTCACAGAACTTACAGGGTACTATAGAAGATTTATTGAATGATTCTCAAAGATTGCACACCCTATCACATATTTGCAAAAGAAGGGTGTAATATTTGAGTGGAATTCTGATTTTGAAAGAAGTTTCCAACACTTGAAGAGTTTGTTGACAAGTGCACCAATTTTGAGAATTGTTGATCCTAATGAACATTTTGTTTTGTGCACTAATGCATGCAAAGAAGGGATTGGTGGAGTCCTTAGTTAGAATGTGAATGTGGTATTCTATTAATCAAGGAAATTGCAATAACATGAAAGGAATTATGCTAGTCTGATTTAGAATTGGTAGCCATAGTGCATTCCTTGAATATGTGGAGGCACTACCTCATAGGGAAGAGATTTGAGTTGAGTATAGACCACAATGGTCTGGAATATTTGTTTGGACAACCAAATTTAAATGTTAGGAAAAGCATATGGTTGGAATTCCTCAGTGAGTATGACTTTGATATAAAGCATATCAAAGGTAAAGAGAACAAGGTGGTTGATGCACTCAACAAGAGAGTGCATGAGATGCATGCTACAACCATTAGCATGTATAAATCATATTTGAAAGACAAAATTTTAGAGGTTGCAAAATCATATCAGTAGTACATGGAAATAAAAAAAAATTACAGCAAGGTATTTTGCAACAGAAAATTGAAGATTACGAGCTAAAACAAGATGGAATCCTCATGTACAGGGGAATTTTTTTTTCCAAAATTTTCAATAGTTGAAAAATATGGTGTTAAAAGAAATGTGTAATGTGCCTTATGTTGGGCACCTAGGTTACCAAAAAACTATTGCATCTATCAAGAGCCAATATTGTTGGCCAGGTATGAAGAAAGAAGTGGATGATTATATAGCCATATGATTGGAATGCCAAAAAGTCAAGGATGAGCACATGCACCCAACTGGTTTGCTACAACCATTACCCATTCCTGAGTGGAAATGGGAAGTTGTAACAATGTATTTCATCACTAAGTTTCCTAGAACTACCAAGAAACATGATTCCATCATGGTGGTGGTGGATAATCTTACCAAAACTGCCTATTTTATTCTAGTGAAGTTAACTCACAAGACAACTAACATTGCTAATATTTATATGAGAGAAATGTCTAGGCTGCATGGTGTGCCTAAGACAATTGTGTCTGACATAGATCCCAAGTTCACATCAAATTTTTGGAAGGGATTATTCAAAGGATTTGGAAAAAATATGAACTTTAGCACAACCTATCACCCATAATCATATGGGAAAACAGAGAGGGTCAATCAAGTGATAGAGGATATGCTAAGAATGTATGTCATAGAAAACCCATCAAAATGGGATTATTATCTACATCTGGTTGAATATGCCTATACTAATGGGCATCAAGAATATTTAAAAATGAGACCATTTGAATCTTTCTATGGAAGAAAATGAAACACACCAGTGAGTTGGGACAACCCAGGAGACAGAGAAGTGGTTGGGCCAAAATTGCTCAAGGAAATGGAGGAAAAAATGGTGGAAATAAAATAGAATTTAAAGGCTACCTAAGACAAGTAGAAATGTTATGTTGATAAAGGCAGAACTCATGGATATTTTAAAGTGGGTGACCATGTGTTGTTGAAAGTGAAGGCCAAACAAAGTTCCTTGAAGTTGGGGAACTGTTCAAAGCTTGCAGTGAAATATTGTGGACCTTTCAAAATCCTAGAGAGGATTGGTGCTATTGCATACATTATTACACTACCTGCATCCATTTGTAGTAATAATGTATTTCATGTATATTTTCTTAAAAAGTATGTACCTAATGCTAATCATGTCATTGATTAGAATGTGATTTAGGTGGAACCAAAAGGAAAATTTCAAGTGCAGTAGGTTTTCATATTGCATCGAAAGATCAAGAAGCTACAGAATCAATCCATAGGGATAGAAAAGGTCCAATGGACCTGATATAGTCTTGAGGATGAAACTTGGAAGCACGAGGATGCTATGCAGATAAAGTACCTACATCTTTTTGAATATTTTTGAATATTTTTGAAGATTTTGATTGTACATGTGTATATAATGCACTAAGGACAATGAATAAATAAGGGGAAGGGGAATGTAATACCCCTAGTCCAAACCCCAATTGCAATGTAAATGTAAATATACATATAGGATGGTAAGACAAGACATTTTGGGCCAAAATTCCTTTGTATATATGTATTTTGAGGTGAGAGTACATGTTGTTTATTAGGATGGAGAGGCAGAAGCTAAGAGGCTAATGAGTCTATATTTGTATTATGTAATCACACTCATATATTAATGAAAAAACATCACTGTTGTTGACCAACCAGACAAAAATAGTATGCGGGGATAAACTCCACTAGAAAGGGAAAGGGGGGGATAAGAGTATAGGAAAGGGGCTAAACTAAGGGGGGCTAAGCCCAAAGGAATATTTTATTAATAATCCTAAAGTATAAATTTTAAAGTATGGGATATTCGTTTTATCCTAAGTCCCTAAGGGGGAATATATCACCATGTGGGGGGTGCATATGGGGGGCCCATGTAGTTCCCAAAATGACAAGTGTAACACCCCTCATTCCTAAACCTTTGATTATATGTAATTAATCATGATTAATGATTTCCATGTAATGGCATATAAACATTGTAATTATAATATTGGGGTGAAGCCTTGAAATTAATGGCCATGATACCATGAGAGGTCTTTGAGAGGGGGAAAAGAAAAGGGATTCATGTGTAAAATATCCCAATCCACCTTGATAAATAATGTGAACGAAATGATCATATTTCCTTTGACTTGCAACTGAAGCCAAATGGTTAATGGGAAGGGGTTGGTAGTTGAACAACCCACCACCATCAATGAATATATGTATAGGAAATTTGGCTAGGACAACATAGGTTTCCATCCAAAGGTACAACAAAGTACCAATTCTGTAGCGAGATTGACCCACGAGTTCCTTCTAATAGAATAAAATAAGGGGTAGGTCAATAACCTTCCAAAGGGGATTACATGTAGTGGGCACATGAGGAAGAAAAGGAGAAGAAGACCTGGAAAAGAGAGAGTGTGGGAGAGAGACACAACACACATATACTAAAGGAAAAGAGCCACTAGAAGTGAAAACACGAGGGAGTGCAAAGAATCCCCTGGTGGTATCATGGCTTGGAATGGGGGTGACCTACTGTCGAGGTGACTTAGCTAGCATAGCCTATGGTTGGGTGGAAATGAAAAAACCCACAATCATTTCGTTGTCTATAACTTGTAATAGATAAGTATCTCTACACCATGTGTAATTGAAATGATATGGCCAGATTCATGTGTTTGTAATTATGATCATGAATACCATAATTTTGAGTTTGTTGGGTATTCCTGGAGATGGCCTATGTACTTGTCTGAAATACATTTCCATGGAAAGAAGTGGAAAAGAAGGAATGCCTTGGTGGTTTCCAGAGAAAGGACGAAACCAAGAAGGTCGGGTAGACCTTGGAAATAATTTAGAAGAATTTCTGAAATGGTGAAGTCCTTAATCAAACTAATGTCCTAAGAACACCCCTTTTTGAGCCAGAACAAATCATAGCTGGTGATCTGATACAAAAATATCATGGAAGTTCATCGAAGTAGGCTATAATACCTGAAGAGGATGTACTCCAAGCCAATTACGACCATTGATCGATGTAAAGGTGAGGTTAAACCTTAGTCGTCGATTCATCATAGGTTCCTCCTATTCACGTGGTAGGTAAGTGAAAGGGGAGAGTGATTTCGTCATGACATGCAGTTCCACCATGGAAACCAACACATTCCTAGGGATGACACATGTTGGTACCTAATTCATCAAAGAGTCAAGGATGGGCCCCTATTTGGGCTCAGGAATTTTGAAGGTCACCTTAATCATCAACCATTCATTTTGCAGATTTATAGATCTCAATCACTCATCGGAGAGGAATGGTTGAAGTAAGTAGCAGTCATGGTGGGGAAGGAACTCCGACAGAAAGACTCTGAGAGTCAATGAGAACCGTTGATTGAAATATGGGTGAGGTTGAACCTTGACCATATATCAAAGGGGGTCTTGCTCAATCGAGGGAAAAAAGGGAAGTGATGTCAGTGGAACATGTCGTGCCAACGTGGCAGTCAACGTTTCCGAAAGGGTGAAATTTGTCAGCCTAAAATTTGTAGGAAGGGCTGAGTGGGAGTCCCTTTTGGTATTAAACTCTAGAACATGTTCCTTAATCCTATCCATTATATATACATATCGAATGATCTGAACTTTTATATTTGATGAAGGTAATGACATCATAGTAGACCTTTTGGAGTCACTGAGATGGGTTAACTCCATCGTCGATCATAGTACTTTAATTAGATTTTTTTTGTGTGGGGGTGCTAGAGGACTCCAACGGAGGAACTCCAAGAGGATATCTAGGTCATTGATCTACCGTGATTAGAGGAAATCTGAGTGGACATTTGGGTCGTTGATCTATCATTAGCGGAGGAAATATGAGTGGATATATGGGTCATTGATCTATCATAATCGAAATAAATCCGAGAGGATATCTGAGCCATTGATCTACCATTATTGGAATAAATCTGAAAGGAGATATAGACCATTTATCTCCTACCAAAGGGAACTTTTATCACATAAAGTTGTTAAGGGTCACAGGATGACCAAGTATTTTTCTTGCATAGGAAACAACCATGAGCACAAAGCGCATCATTCAGAGCAGTCTATGTTGGGATGAAATACTAGCAACGATCAGGTTCATTTTTCAATGAAGAAGATCCTAGGAGAAATTCAGATCAATGGCTCACGTGTATTCTGCATGTCAAAATTGTGCAAGGATTAGTGACTAGCCAAGCGTCCCAAAGTCCCGAAGTAAATATGAGCCATTGAAGGATGAGGACATGCATCACTAGATCTTACACTTTGGGAATTCAACACTTCGTAGAATTGCGTGAGAAAGAATAAGAAAAAGGCCCAAAGACCGAACTCTCGAAGTGAATCTCGATCGTCCAAATCAAGAGGCAACACGTCACTAGATCTCTCACTTCAAGAGTTCGGCACTTCAGAGAATTGTGTGAGAAAACAGGAGAAAACTCACGAAGTCCAAACTACCAAAGTAAATCTCGACCCTCCAAAACAAAAGGAAACGTGGAGGTAGATATCTCACTTCAGAGATACGACGCTCCAGGGGATTGTAAGAGCTATGCATCGAAACGGCCTGAATCCCGAACTCCCGAAGTAATTGTGAACCGTTGATATTTGCAGCAGGAAACAGGGTCCATCCAAGAGCGGTGCATGGTAGCAAAAGTAGGGCATTCCCATATCGTAGATCATGACCATATCAATGGCGATGCTTCATTACAGGGACACAACATTCTCAAATGATAAAATTATTTAGTGATCCCACAATTGAAACCATGGTATAGCGGAAGAGCTACGTGGAAGAAGGTGGTGAGTTGCAAGCTCAAAAGCGGTGTGGATCCAAACTTCCTTTGACAACCCCGCAATCACGTGCTTATTCAGCATCAAATCCATGAGCGACACATAGTCTCCCCCTAATCGTCTAGCCGCACCCCGATCTTGAGGAGGATTTAGTTAATGGAAAGGGTTTGGTAGCTGAAACCTCATCTCAGTCCATAAATAGAAGACGTGGAAGCTATGGCTGAGGAGACAGAGTTGTCATCCCAAGGTACCATGATGGATGGTTTCTTATTTCATACCCATATTGATCTAAGCATGGGTCTGATAGGAGGAAACACACATAGTCTGACAGAAGGATGCGTAGACGAAAGATTTGAATGGGATGGACAAATCACATTCCTGACAGTTGTGGACTAATCTGATTATAAATAAATCAGTTTGAGATTTTGAAAGGGGGGTTCAGAGGCTGGAGAGATGAGAGAGTCTTTGGAGGAGGGATCTGTATTTCTCAGTTTGTAGGCTTGAGGGCTTGGATTGTAAATATTATGTTATTTAAGATTCCTTTAAGTTGTTTTTATCAGACTGTCTTCTTAGTTTACATGTTGTTTTGTTTTTCTTGTCTGGATGTAATCTCTCTGATCTATGGATTCCCGAGATGGTAGAGGATTTGTTGTCATATTTCCCATCTTTCATGGTTCATCACAAGATGCTTGTTGTTTTTCTTCTTTTCTGGATGTAGCATCTCTCTGATTTATGGATTCCTGAGGTGGTAGAGGGTCTGTTGTCATCTTTCCCATATTTCATGGTTCATCACTTAGACATTTTCTGTTTTTCTTTCTCGTCTAGAGGTGGAATCTTTGATATATGGATTCCTGAGGCAGTAGAGGGTCTACTGTCATATTTACCATGTTTCGTTGTTTATCACTCACACACATTCTATATTCTTTCTCCTCATCACCACGTAAATCCTTTTGTTTGATAGGCAGTTTAAATGCCTTCATTATTCACGATACTTATGAATCCATAGCCCAACGGTCCCAACTGATCTATAGTTACTTCTATTATCTTTTCCTCTCCCTGTAGTCATATTGATACACCTACTCAAACCATTTCAATACGTTTACATTTTGATGGGTACTGGGCTTATCATGTTGCAATCTGAGGGTGACTCTCAGTGCAAGAAAAATACTTGGTCATCCTGCGACCCTTGACAACTTTATGTGATAAAATTTGGCTCAACAGGGGATGGAATGCTCCCTATGAGCTGCCAAGAACAAGTAGTTCCAGTGCCTTAGTTGTTGGGTTGTGGAGTCGAGATCAAATACATCTTGTTGAGGACCATAGGATGACATACACACTATTTTACTTACAAAAAAGAAAGCAAACACATGTGCTCTAGAAGGATCTTATTTATGTACGATCCTAAACTAAATGATTCTTTACAATGTGTTAGGTGAAAGCAAACTTCCACCATAGCCACCCAGACAGTTTTGTAATATAATTCCTCCTTTCACTGCAAATTATCCACAAAAGGTAAGGGAAGTATGACAACAGAATGAACACATGTTTTGGAACACTGACAATACCCCCAAATGATGATAAGATGAATAGCTTTGAAGGCTCCAATTCTTTTGGAAAACTCAAATCCATATATAACCCCGCAGGGTCATAAAATTTGTAATAAGGCATGCTAAACTAGTAATAAATTACCTCCTTTACTTCATTATTGCTCACCTATTGTTTGGTGTTCTCAGGGTGTACAGGTGGATAAAGGATTGATGCAGGTTGGCTAATCCCAGGTGATATTTTATCATTTACAAGTGTTGGGCATGAGATGAGTTGCACATTTAGCTCTTCCTCTTCTCCTTCATGGCCCTCCCAAGGATAAGATTCATAATCATCATATATAGGAACCATGCTATGAGGTTCCAAAGAAGACATGAAGAAGCTCCACTCTTTATCATCTTCACTGGGATATTCATAAAAAAATGGTTGTGTTTGGTCAGAATTCGAAACAAATTCTTCATCATAATCAGGGCTGCCAAAAACATCTATTTCAAGGATAGAAATATCCTCTGCATTTTCTTCATAAGAGAAAGAAACAAAATATGCCTTCAATTATGAAAAGCTAGGAAAAAACAGAGATAAATCTTCCCTAGTTTTTTTAACTAGCTTATCATCTATCTCAGCTTCGCATTCAGGAGAAATATCTACTGCAGAATACACATGCTCTTCATCATCAGAATATTCAAAAGAAAGATGTTGATCTTCATGAACATTTAAAACAATAGAGACATCTGATATGATTCCAAAAGTTTCTGTGTTATTGTTAAGATAATGAATATCATTCAACACCTCATGATCTTCATGGTAAATTTTTTCTTCTACAATAAATGCTTCATCAAAAATCGGGCTTTCATGACTAGCAAAATATTTATGGAGCAAAGAAAAATCATCACAACATCCCTCAAAAAGACGTTTAGCTAAAAAATACTCTTTACAAAATGAATTAAAAGCTGCATGAAAAACTATCAAAGAGCTGATACTTGCAATTGGAAGAGATCGGCACCAATCGTGAGAAATCCCCTCTAATGAATACCTGAAAATATTTATCTGAAAATGTTCATGCACAATATGAAGTTGATGAATAAAATCATGAAAATCCAGCAAGTGTTTAGCTAGTTCCTCCCACTCTTCTCCTTGAAATTTAGGAAGGCTACTTTCCCATTCAGCTCTACTAGGCACTGGAATAGGGAAACCAACTATCTTTGAAAAATCACACAAAGCATACCTCTAAGATAAAATATTGTCAATTTCAAACCAGTGGAGTCTCCAATAGATTTTTGAACAATGGAGTCACCATGGTTAAATATGAGCAGTCAAAACAATGTGTCCTACTTCAGTTCACCATCTAAAACTGGATCTTTTCGTTGTCGTTCTCCCAGGGAATATATCTTCACTTTTGTCCCCGAAAAAGGTGCCATGAATGTTAGCACTGAGAGTCACCCTCAGACTGCAAGAGGATAAACTCAATACCCATCAAAATGTAAATGTATTGAAATGGTTTGAGTAGGTGGATCAGTAAGACTGCAGGGAGAGGAAAAGATAATAGAA
>SNQJ01S0019830.1:13253-54365 GCA_010110895.2 Picea sitchensis
AGAAGGAAGCACCAACTCCCTGTGTTCAAGCACCCACTTGAACCTTTGAGGACACCAATCCTCCCTAGCACCTCCCAATCACCCTGAATAATAAATTCTTTGTTACTGAAACTTATTACAGTGATATAAAATTATTCAATGGCTTACCAGACTTGTCGTTGTTTTGTTACACTGCTCTGCCCTGTTTGCATCAGTGTCTTCTGCACACCCCTTGCACTTTTTGTTCTTCTGCATTTTATGCTCTTTGCACCATATCCTTTCAGTGCAACATTCCTCTACTGTGCATTTCTACTCCTGCGCTCTGCCTCCTTGTACACCCCTAAATTCTCCTGCGCAGCCACAACAACAAACTTTTTTTTTTTTTAGCATTTTTATCGTCTTTGTTGTCTTTGTGCATGAAATATTCACAATGCCTCTGCATGCTGACTCCGCGCCAAATTCCTCCACAAATCGAGTGCTCTGTCTGATCATCATCGTGACTCTTCAGCTTCTCTGGTGGTTCAACCCATGTGTCTATAATCACTAGGTGTTATGTCGAGATTACTTTTTCTCTCTGGCAGTTGAGACTCTTCATCTTCTCTATTACAATCGAGCTCACCCTCTTTGTTTCAGCTACATGCTTCAACGCTCATCCATCTGCCAATCCCTTCTAAGAATAGTCTTCCTTCACTGGATGAATCTTGGAGACTCTTCATCTCCTCTGGAGATCACACAGAGGTCTCCTCGAATTCTCTAGAAGACGCCATCAATGGTTTTTGGCAGTTTCACTGTGTCGTGCATCAATAGCCCTCCGATCTCCTTCAAGTTTATCTGCACCATTGGATGAACTTTATTAATCTTTCCTTTAAATCGGGTTTCGGCATTTCGGCATTCCTATGCCCAAGTGTCTTGACACTTCATGTCGCGATCTCCGAAGCTTCGATACAGAGCTTTTCTACGCTAGCTCTTTCCTCTATATGACCATGGCCATGACCAAGTGCTTATGCTTAAAGTGCTTTTCGCGAATTCGCGTTTCATGAATCTAGAGATGAGGCATCTCGACTCTCCAAGTCACGATATCTGAAACCCCGAAATGGAGATTATCTGGACTGACTCCTTCCCTTCTCGTGACCAAGGGCTGTGACCACAACCTTATGCATAAGGTGCTTTTGCGATTGCACATTTCGTGAGTCTAGAGATGAGGCATCTCCACTTTCCAAGTTGCGATCCCCAAAACCCTGAAATAGCATGGGATCAATGGTCCCGATCAACACTTGATCTGATGGCTCAGATAATGTCGCGATTTTGACATTCCTGTTGTTTAGTGTTCTTGTCACTTCAAATTCCTAATCCACGAAACTCCAAAATGGAGTCGGATCAATGGTCCAGATCACATCTTGATCTGACGGTTGCGATTAAGTCATGATTTTGCATATCGCGATATCGGGATTCCTATGGTTAATATTCTTTGACATCTCCAACACTCGATCCTTGAAACCCCGAAATGGACTTGGATCAACGGTCCAGATTCAATCTTGATTCAATGGCTATGATTAAGTCGCAATTTTGCATATCGCGAAATCGAGATTCCTGTGGAGGATATTACTTGACATCTCCATCTCTCGATCCCCGAAACTCTGACATGGACTAGAATCAACGGTCCAGATTCAACCTTAATCTGACGGCTGATATTAAATCACAATTTTGAGAGGTTAGGGAACATCGTTCCTTTGAATCTCCAGTCAACGAACTGACTATCTATCCCCATGTGTCCTTCCTGAAGATGGGCGGTCCTCCTTCTTTCGGGATTTTGTGATCCCTCTACTTCTTGCACCTTAAAGAATGTGCAGGTTCTCCTCAATCCAACGGTGGTCGGACCCTGTGCTCGGATCTAACGCCCGAGATCTATCCTCCATATCTACGCTCTCCTCTTGTCTACATTGAGATCTGACGGTCATCGGGAATTCGGGATGGGATCCAACGATCACCGACGCTTCTCCTCCAAGCTTACGCATCCTCCTTACTTGGAATAATTTCGAAGTGTTAAAGGCCTCGACCTTTGATCCACCTGTGATCCTAAGTATGCTATCTCCCTTGAGCTTTAGCCATGAGTTAACCTCATCCTTGGTGCACACCTACGCACTGCATTCGACTCTGTGCTAACTCCTCTTGATCTTACTTTGTTCCTGTTTTTCCATCGATGCACACTCTGATCCTACCATCAATGACAAGCGCATACTGCCTATAAAGCATGCCAAGCATCCTCTGCACTATCTCTTCTGATCTTATTGAGCTTTCTCTGCAACATCTTCCCAAAATACTTCTGGTGCCCGTCTGTTACATTCTTCCTGTACTCATGCCATCTTCATTGTTGTACTTGCCATCAATGACAAGCATATGATGCCTGTTAAACATTTTCCAACAAATGATTTATGCGGTGATGAGGAGAAAGAAGACAAAATGTATCTGAGTGATAAACAATGAAACATGGGAAATATGACAACAGACCCTCTACCACCTCAGGAATCCATAGATCAAAGATGCTACCTCCAGATGAGAAGAAAAACATAAAATATCTAAGTGATGAACCATGAAAGATGGGCAAGATGATAACAAATCCTCTACCACCTCAAGAATCCATAAATCAGAGAGATGCTACATCTAGACAACAAGAAAAACAACAAGCATCTGGCGATGAACCATGAAAGATGGGAAAGATGACAACATATCCTCTACCGTCTCAGGAATCCATAAATCAAAGAGATTTCATCCAAAAAATAAAAAAATAACAACATGTAAACTAAGAAGACAGTTTGATAAAAAAAAAATCAAAGGAATCTTCAATAACATAATATTTAAAATCGAAGTCGTCGGGCCTACAAGCTGAGAAACACACATCCTTGCTCCTAAAACTCTCTCGTATCTCCATCCTCTTAACCCCCCCTTTCAAAATCTCAAACTAATTTATTTATAATCAAATCATTCCACAACTACCAGGAGCGTGATCTGGCCATCCCATTCAAAGATTTCGTCTGCGCATCTTTCTGTTAGAATATGTCTATTTCCTCCTGTCAGACACATGCTCAAATCAATATGGGTCTGCAAGAAGAAACCGTCCATCATGGTACCTTGGCCTGACTAATTCAGCTACCAGTCCCTTTCCATTAACTAAATCCTCCTTGGGATCGGAGCGCGAATGGACGATTAGGGGTGGACCACATGTCTCTCATGGATTTAACACTGAATAAGCACATGATTGTGGGGTTGTCAAAGGATTTTTAGATCCACACCGATTTTGAGCCCACAACTCACCACCTTCTGCCATGTATCTCTTTTGCTATACCATGGTTTCAATTGTGGGAACGCTCAAGAATTTTATCGTTAGAGCATGTTGCATCCCTGCAATGAAGCGTGGTCCTTGATCTGTTCACGATCTATGATTTGGGAAATCCCTGCTTTTGCTGCCACACGTCACTCTTGGATGGAACCTATTTCCTACTGCAAAGATTAATGGTTCACAATTACTTTGGGAGTTCGGGCTTCAAGAATTTTTGATGCACAACTCTTACAATCCCCCCAGAGCACCGTATCTCCGAAGTGAGAGATATGCCTCCACGTGTCCTTTTCTTTTGGACGACCGAGATTCACTTCCAGAGTTTGGGCTTCGAGAGTTTTCTCCTGTTTTCTCATGCAATTCTCTGAAGTGCCGAATTCCCGAAGTGAGAGATATAGTGACACGTGGCCTCTTGATTTGGACGATTGAGATTCACTTCGAGAGTTCGGGCTTCAGGTCTTTTTCTTCTGCTTGCTCACTCAATTCTCCGAAGTGTCGAATTCTTGAAGTGTGAGATATGGTGACACGTGTCCTCAACCTTTAGTGGCTCAGATTTACTTCAGGACGCTTGGCTAGTCACTAATCCTTGCGCAATTTTGACATGCCGAATACATGCGAGCCACTGATCTGAACTACTCCTAGGATATTCGTTGTTGAAAAATGAACCGGAATGCTACTAGTATCTCAGCCCAACATAGACTACTCTGAATGTTGCGTTTTGTTCTCATGGTTGTTTTTTGTGAAAGCAAAATACTTGGTCGTCTTGTGACCCTTGAAAACTTTCAAGAGGGTGACATGGATGGTGTCAAGTGCCAATCAAGGGTTGTGCCATAGATCATGAAGATGAATGACATGTGTCAGGTGGCGAGGTTTCCATGTGTCTAACAGAGATTGTACCACGTTTCAAGGTGACTCATGGATTTTTATACAAAACTCCATGTTGAGAAATGTATACCACGTGTCAAGTCAGGTGGCTGGCAATGGTAGGGCCACATATCACAACAAGTGGCTAATAGTGATAGGGAAACGTGTCAAAATAGGTGGCAGTTAGTGTGTCCTCTAAGATCACACATGTAGACATTTGATTGGTTGATGGGATGGGAGTGGGATCGGTTAGGAAAAAAGGTCCTTAGTTCATTGCCTTAAATCTCAACCATTGATTGGAGGGGAAAATAATGGTCTAGGCCATCCATCAAAGTGGGACTATTAGAGGAGTTTGAACTATCAGAACGAGTGCACTTTGAAGGGAGGACTGCAAGGATCGATATGGACCATTGATCGGTGAGTATACGTGATGTGAGGATGACCATTGATATGTCGTGAATTTCCACATGATCACACAGATGAAAAGGACAGGTGGAAATACCTTGTTAGGTAATCCTTGGTATCATGTGATGACGTGTATAGCCACGATAGTCCACGTGTCAGGTCATGGGTGGATCCATGTGCCATGTGGGTGTCGCGCCATGTATACAAGGTTACAACAAGGGAAGCATGAGTAAACCGTTGTCCAGGTAAATAATCCAATACATTCTAAGTCATTGATTGACTGACTCCAGGAGTCATCAGATCCATCAGAGTATGTATGGTCAGAGTAGTCGTCAGAGTGAAACATGACTCCATAGAGAAGACACTCCAACGAGAGTGGCCTGAATGAATCAGAGTCATCGATTTAGAGAATGGCCAAGGGTATGATAGAGTGGAAGTCGAAGGGATAAGTGGTAGATGCCAAAATAGTGCCACGTCATATGGTGGAAGTGATAGGAAGCCACGTGAAACCCACATGGATATGAAGTGACGTATGATTAAAGAAGACCCAAGAAACTTTAGGGGGCCATAAATTTTGATCGAAAGATGAGTTTTGAGCATGGTGACAATAATTGGAAATTTTTTTACGAACAGAAGGTGATGGTTCCCTCGAGAAGAGGCTTTGAGATGATTGAGGAAAAGTGATAATTTATTATCCCATCCCTTAAAAGGGTATTTATGGAGTTGGGTGTGTTACAACAAGTGTCATGTTGGGAACATGCACATACATTTGGGGGAAATTAGTTCATTTTCCATCATTCTTTCAACATTCCTTCATTCAGTATGCCACCATTCTCTCTTATCCTCCATGCTCACTCTATAGCCATCAACCATACGTGCAATTGGGGAAATATCTAGAGCGGTTTCTAGGTAAATTGAGTTGAAGAGGCGGGTTATCGAGCCCTTCAGAATTCTCTCTAGGTGAGATAAATGTTGTGAATTGTTTCCCCAAGGTGCCAAGATGCAACTATAGGGATCCGATACTTCATGTCTGACATATTGTTGAATCCCCAAAAGAGAAGTGGGGCAGCCGAAGGACTGTTGAGGAAAGAAGGTGCACACTTCTTGGGGTGGGATAGGCATGTGGGGAATGAGATTCTGTAAGCTATTTTCTAGAGTTGGCACCTTAGTCTGAGCATTTTGGCTATTGATAGACCTTATCTTGGCTTATGATTCCTTTTCCTTGGTGGAGTTTCAACCCCAACTCAGGGGTGACCTCCTACTAAGAGTTATGAGTAGAAGAGTCTATGGTTGGGAGGAAAGTCTGAGGTTTGCATGTCGTTGGTGATATTTTGTAAAATATAAGTGTATTTTATGTGCTTGTTTTAATAATTGTGTGCTTAATTATTTATTTATGTTATGTGTTTTTCCTATATGATGTTTTATATGCATATATTGTTGTTATTCTGCATAATGTTGTTCATATGCAGATAATTTAAGTCAATGAAATTGGTATCAGAGTTGGAATTTTTATGTGGCATATCCCAACTTGGTGGCTAGGGATGCTACACTCCCTCTCAGACTCTCACATAGTATAACAAGTTTGGTACATCACAAGGAAAGAAATGGACTTGACCTAGACATGTCAAGACCTATACCTAGACCTAGACAAAGAAAGACCTAAACATGGAAAGACCTAGACCATGAACTAGACCTATACGATGACCATAATGTAGACCATGACATAGACATAGATCTAGAACTATACCATGACCTAGACCATGACATATACCATGGCATAAACCTAGATCTAGACCTAGAGCATGACCTATACCTATACCATGACTATGAACATGACCATGACCTAGACCATGACATAGCCCCCCCTAGCTCCATCTAAGCCTAGGAATAACCTATACTCGACCCTTAAATCCCTCCACACCTGAGCCCTAAGTGCATTATGCCTATACCTCTTATTAAATGCCCCACAATCCTTGAACCCACATTTTCGTGCTCTAACAATTTCTCTATGCTTCAAAACACTTTCAATCATAAGCCCTTAAGTCCTAGTTGTCCCCAAACTCCTATACATATTTATTCGTAAGGATGTTTATTCTACAATAAATTCTATATCCGTTGCATTAAGAGCGTGCACACTCTCTTGTGACTTAAAATCCTTGAGGTTGGGCACTCATCTCTTCCCAACAAGAACACATGCACAATCCTAGAATGCACACACATGATTATAGGAACATGCATGCATTCCTACCGAGAAGTTTTATATTCCAAGCACACTCCTCAACCTCATCTATCTCAAAAACTTGAACAAGCCCGACATCTGCACACAAAAATAGCAAGAACATACATATTTTTTTTCTTTTTGTCTTGTTGTTTAATTCATAGACAATTTTGTTCTATTGCAAGACAATTGTGGGAAGAATTGGAAGAAAAATGTGTCCAATTGGAATTGGAATTGGAATTGTTAGTTGTGTCTTCATGTGTAATACCAAGACAAATATGTCCAATTGTAATTGAAATTGTTATTTGTGTCTTATTGTGTAATACCAAGACAAATTTGTCCAATTGGAATTGTCAGTTGTGTCTTCTTGTGTAATACCAAGACAAATTTGTCCAATTGGAATTGGAATTGTTAGTTGTGTCTTATTGTGTAATACCCAGAAAAATTTGTTGAATTGGAATTGGAATTGTTAGTTGTGTCTTCTTGTGTAATACCAAGACACATTTGTCCAATTGGAATTGGAATTGTTAGTTGTGTCTTCTTGTGTAATGCCAAGATAAATTTGTCCAATTGGAATTGGAATTGGAATTGTTAGTTGTGTCTTCTTGTATAATACCAAGACAAATTTATCCACTTGGAATTGGAATTGTTAGTTGTTTCTTCTTGTGTAATACAAAGACAAATTTGTTGTGGTGTTGTTGGAAGCCAATTTTTCTCTTTAAACATGGGGAACTGATGGAATCGAGATAGAAATTCCTCAAGGAAAGAAATACCCATTTAAAAGGTATATGAAGAAATAGAAAAGGAAAGGCTATGTATGTCAAAGCATAGGATTTTAGAAGAGGGAAATCCAATTTCTAGCGGAATTAATGTCGTTGTTGTTTCTCCTCCATCACCACAAGCAAAGCGCAGGAGTTCATTAGAGACCAATCCAATTCATATTTCTATTGTACCTCTAATCAGTATCTCATCAAGACAAGTTATTGTGGATGACCAGATGATGGAGTATTTTCTTGGAGCTGATTATACACTGGATGAAATTAGAGAGGCAACTGATGCACCAGATTTTGGTGAAGAACTTACTATGGTGCAACCTCTTGTTGGAAAGCCAAACGTTCCAAAAATGACTCATGGGTATGTCCACTCTCCTTCCAAAATTGATCCTCTAGTGATTGAAGGGGAAATAACTATTAAATTGTTAACTCCGCATCAGGGAGGTCAAGAGTGCCAAAATAAGGGTGCATTGTCCCTACCTAGATTGAGCAGTGTGCAACAAAGAAATCCTAACACTTTTAGGTGGATGAAAGTTGTCTAGAATCACTTGAAGGTAAGTTACCTAACTGGACTATTCGTTATCATTCTTATAAAATCATTAAAGAATATTTTGAACCAAAATCTGATATCGCTAAATGTCAATTTTTTTTGGCTTTCTTAAAATCTAGAAATATGACTACTCTCAGGAGAATTTTACGAATTAAAACAATCAAATGTTTAGAAACAATTCATCACATTGTTAGAAATTGTGGATTTTGTTGCATATATGTTGTCATTGATGTCAAAGCGGTCATGGAAAAGGTCATTTATAGTGCAATAAAAAAAAATATGATGGCACAAAGTATGATGCAAAGATAGAGGAAGTCGTGAAAGGATGAAAATAGAAGTGCATGCAATAACAGACAAGGATGAGAACAAAAGTTTGTGCAATAACAAACAATATGGAAAAAATTATGATGCACATATAGAGGAAGTCGTGAGAGGATGAAAAAAAAGTGTGCATACGGATCAAAGGACGAAAGGGTCAATGGCATAGAAAAAGATCAATGGCTAGGACTTGATCACAGAGATGATCGATCGATGAAGAAATTCTTGGTGATAACATATAACTGCAGTTAAATTTGTGATTCCTCAAGGTCGAGCCCTCATTTTTAATCATGAATTGTAAACATGTTTCATAGGTTGGTAATCCAAGTAATGATAAGCTAGGAGGCTTATGTGATAGTTTGGCCAGAGAGCCTAGGATGCTAAGGCGAGGAGCCTGTTTTGTATATGTAAATATTCAAATCATTAATATAAAAGAATCATTGTGTGTAGACCGGTAGTGATGAAAGAGTATGGGGGACTAGGCTCCACTAGGTTGGGTAAGGGAGGGGGTTGAGAGGCTGGAAAATGGGGCTAAGCTTAAGAGATTAAATCTCGAAGAATAATATATATTATTATTATAAATGTTGTGAGGAGGATATGAATTTATCCTAAGTTCCTTTGGGGAAGGGGGAATGACTTCCAAATGGAGAGGAACGCACTTCATGAGAGTCATGTGTCATCTCAAGAACATGAAAATATATGAGGGGATTTTGAATGTTTTGTGGATCCTTTTTTCCATTCCTTCCATTCCCACATGCAATGAGCAGGAAAAAAATAAAACCCAGAATGCCATTGTTGAACCCTCGACCATCCCAAACCTCTACAACGAAGCCCGAAATGATATATTTGTTGAACCTATACCCTGCGGGTTGCCTTTGTTTCGTCTGGCCATTTTTCCCCATGAGTTCATCCTGAGTATTCTTTCCATCCCTTGTGCAATTCATGCACGTACTGAACATGCACGCAGCCAGAGCCATTTCCGCCATTGTGAACCTATTTAATTGTTGAGTTGTCCCCTTTACTTACCCTATTGTTGTTGTGGTTTGAAGAGGCAGGTTGTTAGGCCCATGGTTGAAGAAGCAGGTTTTGAATCCTGCAACTCTTTTCAGTTGAAAGAGTTTGATGGGGAAGTGATTCCTCCTAGAGGGAGTCCAATAGCAGCTACAGAGCCCTGAGAATTCCTATCTAGCCTGTTTTTAAACCCCTAGAAGGGAGGTGGAGCAATTGATGGATTATGTGACAGTGAAGGTGTATACTCCTGGGGTGGGACAAGCATGTGGGGAATGAGAGTCTATGAGTTGTGGGCGTAAGTGGCTCCTTGGAGGAAATACTTCTTGTAGACTGGTGCAACTTCATGTTGTCCTTGCATAGCATAGGAATCCCTTGCTCGGTGGAGTTTCTCCCATCTCAGGTGTTGTAACAAATATTGAAATTTTGGCTTTCGGTCACTTAGGAGAATGAATGGAAGCATTGGCAGTGGAATGACCGCATACACCGAGCATTAAGCCACATGGAGAAAAATCTCACAAGTCCGAGTTTTTTGCCATCAAGGATTTGGCCGATGCAGATATCCTAATAACTACATCCCCAATCCCCTAATTCACTCAAGTATTAAAGGATAATCCAGGTTAATTAAAGTATAAGAAAGATTAATGTTGACAAGTCTCATCGGGATTTCGCGACTCGAGCTGCCTTCGTGCTTTAAGTTTCAAGTTTGCAATTTCTGAAACCCCGAAAGCCTGTTTTTTAATCATGTTTAATCACAAAGATAATATTTTTTTAACTTTTAATCAATCCCATCGCAATTTCGTGATTCGGGATTTCTCGCGTCAAGTGTTATCAAAGTCCCGACACTTAAATCCATGAAAGGTTAAAGATTAATTGCTAATCATGATTAATTAAGAGATTAAGACAAATGATTATCGCCTAATTAATCCCATCGTGATTTTTATATTTGGGATTCCTTGCATGTCATAACTCTTGAAGACATTATACCCAAAACCTCGAAACCCGAAAACCGAAAATTGGGACTCTAGTCATATGCAAAAAAATGGCCTTGGGAAAAAAAAAAACCATTTTCCTCGGCCTTGAGGAGGCCATCTTCCGCGTTCGAATAGTCGATCGACATATATAGATCCTAATATTTCCATTGGTTTATTCATAATTTAATTTGGAGCTTGTGAAGGCAGCCAAAAGTCCCCCACAAGATGAGGTTCGTTTTCAGAAATGTGGCATTTTTTACTATGTTGAGTCATCATTTTCAAATGATGATTCTGAGCGACTAGAAGATCATTTTGAGAAACTTTCTGATTTTTTTGTTCCTAACACATTGAATATGAAAATCCTCTCTCAGTTTTCCTACAGGTGTCATATATTGGGAGAATCAAATCCATCTTCGAGCCCTAATTTTCGGATCTCATATTTTCCTGTTTTGACACATGTTTGTAAAATGCAAATATGAGGCAAATGAAAATGGATATTAGGGAACTGAGAGAAGTTTTTGCTCAAAATAGAAATATACACAAAATCCTTATTCATTTTATACACATATGTTGCTATTCAAGACATACAGAGCTGTAACCACAGCCCTAGTTTTCGGCAGTTTGGCCCATTTTCTATGGCAGAAAGTTTCAAGAATTGGTTGTAACTGTTGTTATATTTTATATTAGAGAGGATTTCGACCTCAATAAATATATGAGGAATATTTGTAAAGGAGGGGGAGAGGAGTAGTAATCCTGGGCTGTAGCACTTGTTTTCATTTTTAATAAAAGAGTGCAGAGCATTTGCGATCTATATCAAAGATTCTTGTGATTTTGTTTGCAGAGAATGTCTTATTGCTTTGTTTTCACATCATTTCACTTGGTTTTATTTCCATTTGCTTCCCAATTTGTAACTGTGTTTGTAATAGAATTCATCCATTTGTTATATTCTCTGTTGCTGGACAGGCTATAGGTTGTTTCTTGCAGAGATATGAAGGTTCAAAATTCATCCTTCCTAGATGCTTTGTCCCAACTATCTCTTTCCACTGATTTATGCTTGGAATTCACTCATTGCTAAGTGCTCCTTGCATTTTGATATGTTTTCTCTTTATTTTGCTGCCATACTTTTTATAAATCCTTCCCTCTATAATCAGCTTCTATCTCGCCTCTTCTCCATGGATTTCCATTGCCGAAACACTCTTATTACTTTCTTGATCATTTGACTCCATGCCCAATGGACTACTTTCCGGTCCAACCCATCAACCCTAAAATCCAAAACTTTTTGTTACCCACAGATATGCCCACTGTTAAGCTTATTGAATATCCTATTGACACATATTTTTGAGATATCCCTCTCAGGTTGGAAGGGGCAGTTTCCAATCAAAAGTGGTTCGAGGTTATCTCAGAATTTACTTGCATGCAACCCAAGTCAAGCCCGAATGAAAAAATTTATTTCATTTAAAATGTGCTAAGGCTTGGCTCTATTACAACCTAGAACCAACTTTTGTGACAAAATTTTATGGCGTCATTGTCGAGGATGGAGGAAAGAAGTTATCTTCCCTGGGATACGACAAAAAGTTCAAATCTATTTCTTGATGGTGAACAAGGGATAGGCATTCAATTGGCTGTGATCATTCACCTGGCGACTCCTTGGTTCGAAGACTCTACATGATTCACTGGAAACTCCACTGGTCTCAAAATGTCGGATTCGTTTGCCGCTCAGATTGTTGCAAGGTTTTCTCCTCTGGAATTTGCAAATGTTTATGGTTTTCCAAACATTGTTCTAGACATTAAAGTTTGGGAAGATGTCCTTCCTAAATTTGGAGAATAAGCGGACGACAATCACGCCCAACACTTGCTTGAATTCCACAAGCTCATGGATGAATTAAATATACATCATGAATATGTCCTCATAAATTGTTTATGTTTTCATTGGAAAGAGATACTAGACTCTGGTATAAATATTTACCTCATTCCAGTATTCCTTCATTGAAATATTTTCACATACTTTTTCATCAGCATTGTAAAAGAATCTATTCAGCTGAAATACTTTTTGAAGATTGTTGTAATATAGAATTTATAAGACAAATGGATCAAACACATCTTCTTGAAGAGGAGGAAGGAATATCAAAAATTTCTCAAGTCGGTGAAGATAATCAGTATGAAGAAGAGTTGGATGATAAAAAAGTAGGATATGATATCTCTTGTGATCACATTCAAGAAGAAGATATTCAACATCATGGTCAACATGAAAAAGAGAAAGAAAACAATAGTTGCTTGATCTAGAAATTGCATAGACCACCTCCTCCTTTAACAAAAGAAGAGATAGATCTTCTCCTGAACAGTCATGTTGCAACCCCTGCTTACATAGATATGCAACATTCACATAGTCTTGAACATGTGAGTGAAACTTCTTCTATTAGTGAAAATGAAAATCTAAGTTTAAATCATGACAACCATGGAACTTTAGAGGAAGTTAGTAAACCAATTTATGATGATGATTTCCAGCCAGAGGATCATCTTGTAGACACTGTTTTGTTTCATGAAGAAGATAGGGTTTTCATGTTTAATAACATTGAATAATGTTTGTTGTTCGAAGATACATTAGACTATGATTTGGAGGAGTGTGGATCTGAGATAGATAGCTTCATGATTGATATTCCTAGCATTTGTTTAACTGATGACACTCCTGCGTTATTTGATGAACCTGTTTATGATGAATATCCAGAAGAACGAGAAGAGAAAATTTATTTTTCATCACACAAGAAAATTTACAACAGTCCTCCTTTGTTTGATGAATGTGGTGAAAGTGTTTCTGAAGATGATGAGCAACAATAAACTTTGGTTCAACAGGAAAGAAAACAACAACATCATGAAAGAGATCAACCTATGTATGAAAGCTACCAAGAAGATCTTTGGACAACAGGTGAAGGACATAAGGAGGTGTTACTAAAACAATTGATCTCTCCTCCCTGTTTAACAACCATTGAGCGACAAACCAGTAAGTTTCAATGCGACATTGTTTCCCTAGTGGAAGAAAAAATCAGCAGTGGACAAAGTGCGCAAAAACATTTCAGACAACTTGCCCAACAAGAGGAAGTATGGATTAATTGTGAAAGTGGTATACCTCTTCCCTTCTACGATCCAATAGCAGTTTATATGGAGTCAAAATGGGGGACTGAATTTTTTATTTCCAACTTCTTGAAGTCTGAATTTCGAAACTATAAGTACCTGCTCCTAGGGCATGTTTTGAAATTTGCAGCTGCTCCTGTCATCCTTTTGCTCAATTATGGAAGTATAATTAAGTTTGTTAGTCGGATACTTGCTTGGTTGATTTGGAAGTTTTCCTATACTTGAACAAAGCAGTGATATCAGTTAGAGTAGGTGATGTATATAAATAAGCTCGACTTTGAGCACTAGAGTACAACAATGGTTTTCAATATGTTTCCAGTTTAGTTTGGAATCTAGTATGGTTTTGTTTAAAGCATTACGACTCCATAGCCCAATGAATGCATAAGCGGTTTTTTGTTTCAGAAAGGTGCAAGTAAAGTGACAGAGTTCAGAGTTTGATAAGGATGATTTCAGGTCACCCAATGGATGAAGGCATGTGGTATACTATTCTTGGTGCTTTGCAGGAAAGCACCATCCCTAGATGGACCCTTTTTGTAACAAATATTGAAATTTTGGTTTTCGGTCACTTAGGAGAATGAATGGAAGCATTGGCAGTGGAATGACCGCATACATCGAGCAATAAGCCACATGGAGAAAAATCTCACGAGTCTGGTTTTTTTGCCGTCGGGGATTTGGCCAACCCAGATATCCTAATAACTACATCTTCGATCCCTGAATTCACTAAAGTATTAAAGGATAAGCCGGGTTAATTAAAGAATAAGAAAGATGAATGTTGACAAGTCTCATCGGGATTTCGCGACTCGAGTTGCCTTCGTGCTTTAAGTTTCAAGTTTGCAATTTTCAAAACCCCGAAATCCTGTGTTTTAATCGTGCTTAATCACAAAGCTAATATTTTTTTAACTTTTAATCAATCCCATCGCAATTTCGCGATTCGGGATTTCTCGCGTCAAGTGTTATCGAAGTCCCGACACTTAAATCCATAAAAGGTTAAAGATTAATTGCTAATCGTGATTAATTAAGAGATTAAGACAAATGATTATCGCCTAGTTAATCCCATCGCGATTTCGTGATTTAGGATTCCTTGCATGTCATAACTCTTGAAGACATGATACCCAAAACCCAAAAACCCGAAAACCCAAAATCGAGACTCCAATCAAATGCTAAAAACGGCCTTGGGAAAAACAAAAAACCATTTTTCTCAGACTTGGGGAGGCTATTTTCCGCATTCGAATAGTCGATCGACATCTAAAGATCCTAAGATTTCTAGTGGTTTCTTCATAATTTCATTTGGAGTTTGTGAAGGTAGTAAAAATTTCCCCGCAAGATGAGGTTCGTTTTCAGAAATGTGGCGTTTTTTACTATGCTGAGTCATCATTTTCAAATGATGATTATGAGCGACTGGCAGATCATTTTGAGAAACGGTCGGATTTTTTTGTGCCTAACACATTGAATATAAAAAAACTCTCTCAGTTTTCCTACAAGTGTCACACATTGGGAAAATCGAATCCATCTCTGAGCCCTAATTTTTGGATCTCATATTTTCCTGTTTTGACACATGTTTGTAAAATGCAGATATGAGGCAAATGAAAACAGATCTTAGGGAACTGAGAGAATTTTTTGCTCGGAAAAGATAGATTCACAAAAGCCTCTTTCAGTTTATACACATATGTCACTATTTGAGATATACAGAGCCGTAACCGCAGCCCTAGTTTTCAGTAGTTTGGCCCATTTTCTATGGTAGAAAGTTTCAAGAATTGGTTGTAGTTGTTGTTATCTTTTAGATTAGAGAGGATTTAAACCTCAATAAATATATGAGGAATATTTGTAAACGATGGGGAGAGGAGTAGTACTCCTGGGCTGTAGCACTTGTTTTCATTTTTAATAAAAGAGTGCAGAGCATTTGCGATCTATATCAGAGATTCTTGTGATTTTGTTTGCAGAGAATGTCTTATTGTTTCGTTTTCACATCATTTCACTTGGATTTATTTCCATTTGCTTCCCGATTTGTAACTGTGTTTGTAATAGAATTCATCTGTTTGTTAGATGCTTTATTGTTGGACAAGTTATAAGTTGTTTATTACAGAGATATGAAGGTTCAAAATTCATCCTTGCTAGATGCTTTGTCCCAACTATCTCTTTCCACTGATTTATGCTTGGAATTCACTCATTGCTAAGTGCTCCTTGCATTTTGATATGTTTTCTCTTTATTCTGCTGCCATACTTTTTATAAATCCTTTCCTCTGTAATCAGCTTCTATCTCGCCTCTGCTCCATGGATTTCCATTGTCGAAACACTCTTATTACTTGCTTGATCATTTGACTCCATGCCCAATGGACTACTTTCCGGTCCAACCCATCAACCCTAAAAACCCAAAACGTTTCGTTACCCACAGATCTGCCCACTGTTAAGCTTATTGAATATCCTATTGACACATATTTTTGAGAGATCCCTCTTGGGTTGGAAGGGGAAGTTTCCAATCAAAATTGGTTCGAGGTTATCTCAGAATTTACTTGCATGCAACCCAAGTCAAGTCCAAGTGACAAAATTTATTTCATTTAAAATGTGCTAAGGCTTGGCTCTATTACAGCCTAGAACCAACTCTTGTGACAACATCATGGGTGACCCACTACTGAGAGTGATGAGTAGTGTGGTCTAAGGCATGGAGGTTCATGGAAGGTTTGCACACAGTCAGTGCACTACAATTAAGAGATAAGTATCATTGTTGTGCTTAATGGTTAAATGATGTATTTTAGTGCATGTTTGTGATTCTTATTATAATATCATGTGTTTCGTTGCATGTATGTTTTCATGTTATCTCTTTTTATTTATGTTAAATTTATATGTGATTTATTTCGCAAAGAGCTCTGTCTGCCATAGCCCAACAAGTCTATGTCTGGGCATGGACAATTTTAATTACCTATAATAAAGCTTGAGACCGTGTGTGTCTGAGGTGGCATGCTCTAGTCTGTGGGTGGCCTGGGGACGTTACAATCTGGTATCAGAGCATGAGAAGTTATTTTATTTCAAGTGAAATTACCCAGCAGAAGTATGAGGATGTTAGAAATTGGTATTAGAGCCCATGATTTCAACACTGAGCCTCGATGGTATGGATAAGTGGTTATTGAAGCAAAGGCTGCATAGTGAACTATTTTCAAAATGGACAAAATTCATTCTAAGAGGATTCAAGATGTCGGGAGGGCGCCGAGGGAACACATTGGTACAACGATCAAAGAAATTCAAAAGGGAAGAAAACCACAGTAATTATGGTTGATAACCATAAGAGGGAATTTGGGCCTCGGGATCTGAACGAGGAAAGGTGGACCTTTCCCAACCCTCAGATATGGAGAAGGTGCATGAAAATTAACTTCTGATTCCTTTGGACTTCGTGACTTCGGAAAAAATTATGTGTTGTTAAGAAAAAAGGGTTGAAGCCTGAAGTTCCAAAGTACTTTTCATCCGTAGATCATCCAGGAGAAGGAGGGTTGTGGAGTTTTTCCCAAAGTGGATCGGCTAGTTCGAGAGTTCAACATTCAGGAGAAACATAGTGAGCTAAGGTGAAATCTTCTAAGGCCTGAAGTTTCGAAGTGACGTGGACCTACCTAGGTCTGCCACGTGTCACTCGTTTCTATACTTTTTATAGGCCCTTAGGACCGATTGGAACTAAACACATGTCACTCGTCAGAGGGGCCACGTGTCACCACTTTGATTGGTGACAGTTGTAATTTGTGGGCCCCAGAAGGTTAAGCAGTTCAAGAGTTCAGCGTTCAAGGGAAAATTGTTGGAAGAACTTTCGAACCTCCGAATTCCCGGATTCCTGAAGTCTCGAACTTCTGAAGTGACATGACGGTGACGTCACTTGGGGGTGATATGGACACACATAATTCATGCCACGTGTCAGTATATTTTGAGATTTTGAAAGGATCATTTGGAAGATATATCTTAACATGTGTCACCCCTTGGATAGGGTCAGATGTCCTCTTCTAGTGTTCTATCATGTGACACTAGATCCTAAAGTCCAGAGACTTGGCACTCCGGAGGAACTTGGTAAATAATTGTTAAGTATGAAGCATCCTGAAGCTCCAAAGAGAAGAGTAAATCCTCGTCGTCCATTGGGAGGGGACACGTGGTGGTAGATCTTGCAGTTTGGAGAATTCAAGGCATGAGAATTTGTGGTTGAAGGACTTCTAGAGACCCGAAGGCCGGAGTTCATCATGATTGTTGATCACGAATGACACGTGGAGGCAGGAGAAGGGGTCTCTGGTGGGTCAACACTTCAGGCTTTTTGTAGTGAATCATTTTGGAAATCGTCGAATCCTGGAGTCCCGGAGCTCCTATCCAGCATAGATCTAAGAATGATAGGAGGATCATCGATCAATATGTCCTTCGAGTATTCAAAGAATTGACATTCAGGGAAGATATATAGTAATGGAGGCACATCCTCCGAAGCCCGAAGTTTCGAAGCTCCAGAGGCCCAAAGCACAAGATAAGTGCCTAACGATTAGTGCTTAGTCATGAATCCTGGTCACACGAATCTGGGGGACGAAGGGAAGGGGCTAGCGCCCGAAATTTTTATTAAAGAGCATAAAAGAGACAAATTTCTCAAATAGTCATAACTTCCTACTCAAAATGCAGAATTGAGCAAGGGAGAAGTCATTTGAAAGGTCTGGAACAATGAAGTACAACTGTTCACCGAGAAATTATCTATGGAAAGTTAAATTTCTCATAAAATCAATAGAAGGAATCATGATCATTTATAAACCAAAATTGTGCATGTTTACATGGTTTTGTTTAGACAATTATCCTGACAAGAGTTTTGTGGGATGCACACTTTTGCAAAGTTTTCAACTGCCAAAACATAACCAAATATTCCTAGAGTGAAGAGAGATGTAGGATTCACAAGAGACTTACAGTCAGGATGATGAGGTTAGAGGAATGAATGTCCATTTGGGAATTGAAGGGACAAATTCCAATGGACATGGAGAAGGAAAGGATGAAGACATCAATCTGGTGGAGACCATCGAAAAATTGCAGGCATATGTCCAGAGCCAAAAAGATGATAATGAAAGGATTATGAAGGCTAAAGAGCAGCAGGAAAAATTCAACATGAAGTTAATGAAAATCCTGTACAGAATTGATAAAATGTTAGACAAGGAAAGTGGCTCCATCAAGTCAGGAAGCCACAAATTTCTTGATGAGAAAAGAAGATCAAGGAGCATCATCAAACACCACCACCACTCTCAAAGGCATTTCAATAGGAGAGAACATAGCAGCTCAAGTCCATCCCCTGTCAGGAAGCATAGAAAGTCTGGGGTGGATGAATTGAAAGGAGAAATGAACAAGATCAAACATCTTACTTTTGATGGAGAACACAAGAAGGATGAAGATGCTAAGACATGGTTGCTTGGAATGAGGAAATATTTCTAACTTCATAATTATTCCTCTCATGTATAAGGGATAATTGCAATCTACCAGCTGAAAGAAAAAGCATCCATGTGGTGGGACCAACTTGTGCAGGTGCAACACATTAAGGAGAAAAATGTGACATGGAAAGAATTCAAGAAGTATTTTGAGAAGAAATAATTGACCAAGAGATATTATGACAAACAAATGAAAGAGTTATTTGAAATCAAGCTGGGCAACATGACCATTGATGAGTATGAAAGGAGATTTCTGAAACTCTTGAAGTATGCCTCCTTCATCAAAGATGAGACAGTTAATATCCAGAGATATATGAGTGGACTACCATCCTTTATTAGTGACAAGATTCGGTATGATGATTCTAAAACTTTGGAAGAGACCATAAGAACATATAAGTGCTTGTATGATCAACAAAAGGGAAAGCCTACCTTCAAGAAGGCTTGGGAGGACAAGAAGAAGTTTAACAGAGATCTGAGAAAGAAGGGGAGAAAGCCTCCATTATTCATAAATAATCCTTAGGACAACCATCCTTTAGAGATCCCAATATGGTTGAGGCAGGTGAGCAAAGGCCAAGGTTGCCACCGATGCAATGTTGGGGTTGTAAAGGAGATCACAAGTATAGGGATTGTCCTCACAAAGATGACAAAGTGAGAGTTGTCCACAACGTTCAACAAGAAAAAATAGTGGGGGACATGATTAGAAGTGTGCCAAGTATCTATGCAACCCTGGACAAAAAGTAAGCAAAGTTTCAATCACACATGATTGAAGTAGAAGGTATGATCAATAACCATGTCTTTACTATTTTAATTGATTCAAGGGCTAGTCATAGCCATATAGATCCTAAGGTAGTGGAAATATTGCAATTACCAATATGCAAGCATGATAAATCTTAGCTGGTGCAATTGGCTACAAGAGCGAAGAGAAAGGTTGTTGAGTTGGTTAAGTCATGTCCATTGGGCATGAATTGGATGAATACTAAGGAAGATATGAACATATTTCCTTTGGGTTCATATGATTTTCTAATTGGTATGGATTGGTTGGACCAACTCCATGCCATATTAGATTGTCATAACAAGGCATTCACTTGCCTAGATGAGGAAGAAAACTCAAGGGCAGTCACTGTCCGAAAAATATCAGCAATGCAACTAAAGAAATGTTATAGAAAGGGATTCCAAGTGTTTGCAAATCATATGGAGGAAACAAATAAGGATAGGGTGCCAGATATAGAAGATAAAGTAGTCCTAAAAGAGTTTTAGGATATGTTTAAGAAGATACCAGGACTACCCCCAAAGAGAGATATTGATTTCTCTATAAATTTGATTCCTGGAGCATATAGAGTGTCAAAGGCTCCCTACAAAATGAGTACTCCAGAGCTGAATGAGTTGCAAATGCAGCTTGAAGAGATACTGAAGAAGGGGTACATACACCCAAGTGTGTCATGTTGGGGTGCCCCAATGTTATTTGTGAAGAAGAAATATGGGACCTTGAGATTGTGTATTGATTTCAGGCAACTAAATAAAGTAACTGTGAAGAACAAGTATCCTTTGCTAAGGATTGATGATATCTTCGATCAGTTGAAGGATGCAAGGATATTTTCAAAGGTCAGGATACCTTCAGGTAAGGATTGAAGTGGAAGACATCAACAAGACTACCTTCAAAACAAGTTATGGTCACTATGAGTTTACAGTGGTGCCATTTGGGTTATCAAATGCGCCAGTTGTTTTTATGTTCTTAATGAATGGTGTTTTCTGGGAATATTTAAACAAGTTTGTCATTGTCCTTTTGGATGAAATCCTTGTATATTCCAATTCCGAAGAATATTGCGAGCAATACTTGAGGATGGTGTTACAAGTGCTAAGAGAGCACCAGTTGAGCACCAGCTATATGCCAAATTGAGCAAGTGCTCATTTTATCAAATCGAATCCACTATTTGGGGCATATCATATCCAAAGAAGGAATAATAGTGGATCCTGAAAATATTGAGGCCATTAGAGGAAGGCCAACACCCAAGAATGTGACAGAAGTCTGATCTTTCATGGGTCTAGCTGGCTACTACAGAAGATTCATTGCAGGGTTTTCAAATATTTCTCACCCAATCACTTCCTTGCAAAGGAAGGGGGTGAAGTTTCAATGGACAATATAATGTGAAAATAAATTCCAGCAATTGAAGCACTTGTTAACCAGCTCTCCAATTTTGAGGATTGTATATCCGAATGAATATTTTTTCGTTTGCATCGATGCATGCAAAGAAGGACTTGGTGGAGTCCTCAGCCAAAATAGATTTGTAATTTTTTTTGAATCAATAAAATTAAAAGAACATGAAAGGCTATATGCCACTCATGATTTGGAGTTGGCAGCCATTGTTCACGCTTTAAATAAATGTAGGAACTACCTCATGGGAAAGAGGTTTGAGCTGCGGACAGACCATAATGGTCTGAAATATTTGTTTGATCAACCTACATTAAATTCCAGGCAGAGAAGCTGGTTGGAATTCCTCTACGAATATGACTTTGACATCAAGCACATCAAAGAAGGGATAACAAAGTGGTTGATGCAATTAGCAGGAGAGTGCATGAACTTCATGCTACAACCATTATCATGTGTCAAACTGATATTAAATGAAAAATTTCTGAGGTTGCAAAAGAAGATTTGCAGTACATGGAGTTAGTGACAAAACTACAAAAAGATAAAATGCAACAAAAGGTTGAATATTTTAAATTGGGTAATGATGAAGTTCTCTTGTACAAGAACCGAATTTATGTGCCCATTTCACATGAATTGAGGGGTACGATTTTGAAAGAGATGCATAATGTGCCTTATGTTGGGCACCCAGGATATCAGAAAACAATGGCAACAGTGAAGAGCGAATACTATTGGCTAGGCATGAAGAGAGAGATTGTTGAGTACATTGCTAAATGTATGGAGTGTCATAAGGTCAAGGTTGAGCATAGGCACCCAGTTGGATTTCTACAACCATTGTCTATTCCTGAGTGGAAGTGGGAAGTGGTGACCATGGATTTCATCATAGGATTACCCAGAATAAGAAAGAAACATGATTCTATCATGGTGGTGGTGGACAAGCTTACTAAAGTAGTTCATTTTATTCCAATGAAGGTTACTCACAACACAACCAATGTTGCAGATATCTATATGAGGGAAGTGGCCTGATTGCATGGTATTCCCAAGACAATGGTGTCTGATAGAGACCCAAAATTCACTTCAAAATTTTTGAAGGGATTATTCAAGGGGTTCAGAACCAATCTGAACTTCAATACAACCTATCATCCTCAGTTTGATGGGTAGACAGAGAGGGTAAACCAAGTAATAGAAGATATGTGCTGGACAAACCATCTAAATGGGAATATTATCTACACTTTGTGGAATTTGCCTACAAAAATGGGTACCAAGCATCACTGAAGATGAGCCCATTTGAGGCACTTTATGGCAGAAAGTGAAACACACTAGTAAGTTGGGACAACCCAGCTGTTAGGGCAGTGATTGGGCTAGAATTTCTCAGAGAAATGGAAGAGAAAATGTTGAGGATTAAACAGAACTTAAATCCTACCCAAGACATGTAGAAAATCTATGCTGACAAGGGTAGAACTCACAGGGAGTTTAAAGTGGGTGATCATATATTCTTGAAGGTTAAGGCCAACAAAAGTTCACTGAAGTTGGGAAACTGCTCCAAGTTGGTAGCTAGATATCATGGACCATTTGAAATCCTAGAGAGGATTGGTCCAATAGCTTATATTCTTTCATTACCTACATCTATGTCTGTTCATAATGTATTCTATGCATCATTGATCAAGAAATATATACTTGATGCTAATCATGTAATTGATTAGAATGTGATTCAGGTGGAGCAAGAAGGCACTATCCAAGTGCATCCGATACACATTCCGGACCAAAAAATCAAACAGCTCCAGAATCGATCCATAGGGCTTGTAAAGGTCCAATGGACCTAGTACGGTCTTGAGGACGTTACTTGAGAGCATGAGGATGCAATGCAGACAGAATACCTGCATCTTTTTGAATATTTTGAAAATCTTGTTGATATGGTGTAAAAGAATTGCACCAAGGACAATGCAAAAATAAGGGGAGGGGATTTTAATACCCCAAGGCCGAGCCCCTAATTTTTAATCATGAATTGTAAAATGTTTCATAGGATGGTAAGAAAAGTAATGATAAGATAGGAGGCTTATGTGATAGTTGGTTCAAAGAGCCTAGGATGATAAGGCTAGGAGCCTGTTTTGTATATGTGAATATACAAATCATTAATAAAAAATAATCACTATGTGTAGACCGACCACGATGAAAGAGTATGGGGGACTAGGATCCACTAGGCTGGGTAAGGGAGGTGGATGAGAGGCTGGAAAAAGGGGCTAATATTAAGAGATTAAATCTTGGAAAATAATATATATTATTATTCTAAATGTTGTGAGGAGGATATGAATTTATCCTAAGTTCCTTTGGGTAAGGGGGAACACATTCCAAATGGAGAGGAATGCGCTTCATGAGTTCCATGTGTCATCTCAGGCACATGAAAATATATGAGGGGATTTTGACTGTTTTGGGGAACCTCTTTTCCATTCCTTCCATTCACGCACGCAACGAGAAGGTAAGCAATAAAACCTGGAATTCCATTGTTGAACCCTCGACCATCCTGAACCTCTGCAACAAAGCCCGAACTGATATATTTGGTGAACCTACACCCTGGGGTTTCTTGTGTTTCATCTGGCCGTTTTCCCCCATGAGTTCATCCTCCGGATCATTTCCATCCCTTGTGTAGTTCATCCACGTATGGAACAAGCATGCAACCAAACCCATTTTCACCATTGTGAACCTCTGTAATTGTTGAGTCGTCCCCTTGCCTTACATGATTTTCTATTGTGGTTTGAAGAGAAGGGTTTTCAGGCCCATGGTTGAAGAAGCATGTTGTCAGGATTGTGAGAAACTCTTTTTAGGTGAGAGATTTTGTTGGGGAAGTGAGTCCTCCTGGAGGGAGTCCAATAACAATTACAGAGCTCTGAGAATTCCTGTCTAGCCTGTTGTTGAATCCCTAGAAGGGAGTTGGAGGATTTGATGAAATTTTTGATAGTGAAGGTGTATACTCCTGGGGTGGGACATGACTGTGGGGAATGAGAGTCTGTGAGCAGTGGGCGTAAGTGGATCCTTGGAGGAAATCTTTCCTGTAGACTGGTGCAACTTCCTGTTGTCCTTTCCTAGCCTATGAATCCCTTTCCCGATGGAGTTTAGTCCCAGCTCGGGGGTGACCCATTATTGAGAATGATGAGAATCATGGTTTAAGGCTGGGAGGTTTGTGGAAGGTCTGCACGAAGTTGGTGCACTACAATTAAGAGATAAGTATCATTTCTATGCTTAATAGTTAAATGATGTATTTTAGTTCATGTCTATGATTATTATAATAATATCATGTGTTTCGTTGCATGTATGTTTTCATGTTATCTATTTTTATTTATGTTAAGTTTATATCTGATTTATTCCTCAAAGAGCTATGTCTACCATATCCCAACAGGTCTATATCTGGGCATGGACAATTTTAATTACCTATAATAGAGCTTGAGATCGTGTGTGTCTGAGGTGGTGTGCTTCGACCTGTGGGTGGCCTTGGGACATTACAATATGGTATCAGAGCATGAGAAGTTTTTTTTTTTCAAGTGACATTGCCCAGCAGAAGGATGGGGATGTTACAAAATCGATAGGGGGATGACTCACGATGCAGTTCAGAAGTGAAGTACGACGGAGAAAAATGAAACATAGTAGACTTTGATAGATTTCCCTGTCCACAATTATGAAGTGAAGCGACAGATGCTAGTGCTCTAGAGTGACGACGAATGTGCAATGACTGCAGGGTTCCTTGAGATAGTGAGACGAACAACACAATGGATTTTGAAGAGACGAATCTGGTGCGACAAGTGATGGAGTGGAATGCAACAAAATGAGTGGAAGTTTAGCAGTCAAGTGAGTGAGTCACTAGGGCATGCTCATAGTCCAATGGGGAGACTTGGTGGGCACACTACAAGGAAAGTGTGACAAGTGACAGAGTGGATTGTGAAAAAATGAGTGGAAGTGCAACAATCAAGTGAGTGAGTCACCAGGGCGCGATCAAAGTCTGGTGGGGCAACTTGGTAAGTGCACTATAGGGGAAGTGTGATAGTATGAAGACTTGGGACTTGCGTCTTGTGATCCTATTCGATATGCACATTGGGTTCTTTGTAAACCATAATGTGAATTGCTACATCAATTTGAGGAGATACTCTGATAAGAATAGATTATGTTCCTGGAGATGAGATGGAGATCATTTGTTGGAAGATTTGGTCTGTTTGATTTAGTCTAATAATGACCAGCCATAACTGGAAAATACATATTCTTAATTTAGAAAGAAGTGTGTCCACATATAACTAGACTTTGATATGGTCAATATATGTCCACAATATAATTGGTATGCGTCCACATACTTAATTTAGACAAAGGTGCATCCACATATAACTAACTTAACCTTGACCAGGTCAACATATGTCCACAATATAACTGCTTTTTGTCCACATATAGTTATTTTAACTCATGAAAATATTTTATAAATAGGGATGTGTTATGATCGAGTATGTTGAAACACACACTGACACTGAGAGGGGTTGGGTGAATCGATGTCTCGAAATTTTGTATAACTTTCACACTTTCTCGGATTACTTAAATTAACTGAATAACATATATGTATTTCAATTACTTATTCATAAATATATATAACAGTTATGAAAAAACACAAACTGTATAAAGAAGAATAAATATAATATATTTATTAAACTTGAATAAGTACATATGATACCAATAATCAAACTATTCAACACCAAATGAATAAGAGAGATCCAACTATCAGATACAAGACCCAACTTGTATCTCTCAAATCCAACTAAAAAGTGAGGAATCCAACCCTCATAACAATACCCCGTCTTGTAAACATGCACCAACCTGACAAAGAATGAATTTTCATTCAATCCATTATATTTATATTTGATCCACCTAGATTCATATTTTTCCAACAAAAGATTTTGTTTTTCATATTTTTCCAACACAAGATTTTGTTTATATAGCCATTCAACATGTGTATGACATTGAAAAAATGTGTCTTTCAATGCACCTCTTCATTTCAGTAATAATAATGTTATTTTACTAAAACAATTCTTCCTTTATTATTATTCATAATCCTTCATATCATGTTTATTCATCCATTAATTAAGTAATTAATTCTCCATTCTCCCTTTTCAATTCACGTTTCACAATACCATGGGAAAATACCATGGGTTTTTAAACCAAGGGAAAATACCATTTAACTTTTTTAATTTTTACGTAAATTCTTTTTTTTTTCTTTTTTTTTAATACTCCTTTTCATGTAAATTTAATTTTTATTTTGAATTTAATTTTTACATAAAGTTACCTCTTTCATTATTTTACTTTCATATTTATTTTTACCTAAAAATCCATTTCCATTTAACCTTTTTCCATTTTGTTCTTTATACTCCATATATTAATATTAATAGTCTCCACTAATATTTGATCTCCATATATTAATATTAATATTCTCCATTAATATTTAATTCAATTTACCATACTGTAGATTTCACGTCTTCCCTTCTTTTATGTATCAATCCCTCTTCCATTTGATCACATTTATGGATCAAATCCTTATTTTGATCCTTAACCAATTCATGTGAATTCCTTCTTGATCCTTCTCTATATATTATACCGCTGTGATTTAGCTTCCTCTACAATCCCTTCACTTCCATCCTCTGGTTTCTTCGACCTCCATTATAGACTGTATCTAGCCTTTGTTGTTGATTCTTGTATTCAAGTCCTCAAAGTCCTTTCACTAGGTCCATGTCTTCATATGGCCATGAACTATAACCAAGTGCTTCTACATAAGTGCTTATTTTTCAAACCATGCTAACTTCATCCATGCACTCATTAGGTTCCATATGATCAACGACTATGCCCTTAGCTTGTGGCATTATCACTAATCACTCACGCTTCCCAAATAAACAAACTCGTAACCGAGGGATACACAACTGAGCACTAGCAATGTCTATCCTGACTTAATCAACGATGAAAAATTAACCATTCGTTGGATGGATGGTACCCATCATTTCAGGGGTTGGGTTGCTAACTCATATCTCAATTTTGTGGACCCCAAAATAAACCTCTAACCGACATGTGGTTTTGTGATTGTCGTCCCACAATATTTCGAGGGGTATTCCCCATGTTAAACTCTTCACACCTTTTCTATGTGAAATATTTTTCCACCGTTGATCTAACCTATGGTCAGATGACTGGACCTACATCACATCGTTTTTCACCACCATTAAATCTACAATGATGGTTTAATCCAGGATTGGATGAACGATTTTTTTGTTCTTCCTTCTACAATGAGATATGATGGTCCTTATTAATAAAACTCTTCATGATCCAACGGTTAGTGTCGATCTAACTCTACACCCCATGATTAATAGACTTCTCCTTGATCTAACGATCTTCTTTTATTCAATCTTGATTGGATGGTCCCTATGTTTAAGTTCTATATCCATATTTTACAAAACGCTTCTTCAACAATTTATCCCAAGATTTATTCATTCCACCATCTTCAATTGGGCGTTCCAAGATTCACTTAGATCTATCTCCCTTACTCAAGTTCAGTCTTGCATGAAATCAAGTTCATTGAACCTTACAGTGGTCAATGGTCTCTGTATGGCTTTCCTAGAATTCATCTTATTGAATGGTGATTGTCTCTTCAACTTATAGATCTGATTTGACCTGTATATGGAAAAAAATAATTAGATCTCCTCAAACTATAGGTAACCACAAGAATGCATGCCCTTTTACATAGGATTTTATATGCCTCATTTATTTACATTAAATTATAGGCCTCTTTTTCTCTTTCTATGTCCTAATTTATTTTTAATGATCACTATCTCTATCCTATCCTAAGCCAATTCCATCATTACCTCTTTGTAATCATTTGTATCCCAATTTAATATCCCATAAGTAGAAATATCTCCAAGCCAATTCACTGTTTGAATTGTATCTTCAACATCCTCAACATTCTCATTCTTTCTCAGGTTCACACTAGTGAACTCCTTCATCTTTCTCCATCTTTATAACAACTTTAAACAACTTTTCCTCTTTACTGTCTCTTTGTCCTGAGCATTTCTTCATGCTTCCTATGTATTCAACATAATTTAAATTATGTGTTTTCATTACTTATAGTTTATCCTTTGATACCACTCATCAAGCATATCCTTGTTATTTCTTGAATGTCCATGTTTGATTCATGTTGCCATCAATGACAACACACATTCAATAATGCCAACAATCCCCCCCCCCTTTTGGCATTGAGGGTAACATATATGTAAAACAAATGAGTTTGTACCTTTGCTCCCACTATCACTGGTCTCATCTTCAAATTGGGATATTGATTTTTTTTACTAATACCAAATTTGTTTTACTACTTCTCTCCCCCTTTTACATCAATGACAAAGAGTGAAACACTTACTACTTCTCTCCCCTCGTGAATGTTCCAGCTGCTATCTCAGTCTCTTGGGATTTTATGTTCAAATAGGTAGTCTTATTGATACTATGATCTTTCACAGGAATACCAATTGATACCAATTGGTCATTACCATTTCATTAATACCAATTGATTTAATTTCCATTCTACAACCAATTATTAAGGTATGTTACCAAATTCAGTTCTTTTATACCAAGAGATCTTTATACTCTTTGTCATTAATCAATTTTCCCTATTCATGATATGTCTTTATATATTTTGAACTTTTTCAGTTGCTTTCAAATTCTTCAGTTGATGTGATTTTTCATTCCTCATCGAGAGACCCTTTTTTTTTTCTTTTATTAATTCTTCAATAAGTGTTTTGGATCCTTTTATGCATCTAGGAGAGACATGGTAGGAAGATAATCATTTTCATTCTCTTGGAGCTTTGTCTTTTTTGAATCTTTGTAGCTTTGTTCTTATTTCTTTCTCCAAATATTTCCATGAGGCACTCTGCTTGTTGGACCTGTTAACACTAAGTAAATTGCCTAGGCTGANTGAGCATTTCTTCATGCTTCCTATGTATTCAACATAATTTAAATTATGTGTTTTCATTACTTATAGTTTATCCTTTGATACCACTCATCAAGCATATCCTTGTTATTTCTTGAATGTCCATGTTTGATTCATGTTGCCATCAATGACAACACACATTCAATAATGCCAACAATCCCCCCCCCCTTTTGGCATTGAGGGTAACATATATGTAAAACAAATGAGTTTGTACCTTTGCTCCCACTATCACTGGTCTCATCTTCAAATTGGGATATTGATTTTTTTTACTAATACCAAATTTGTTTTACTACTTCTCTCCCCCTTTTACATCAATGACAAAGAGTGAAACACTTACTACTTCTCTCCCCTCGTGAATGTTCCAGCTGCTATCTCAGTCTCTTGGGATTTTATGTTCAAATAGGTAGTCTTATTGATACTATGATCTTTCACAGGAATACCAATTGATACCAATTGGTCATTACCATTTCATTAATACCAATTGATTTAATTTCCATTCTACAACCAATTATTAAGGTATGTTACCAAATTCAGTTCTTTTATACCAAGAGATCTTTATACTCTTTGTCATTAATCAATTTTCCCTATTCATGATATGTCTTTATATATTTTGAACTTTTTCAGTTGCTTTCAAATTCTTCAGTTGATGTGATTTTTCATTCCTCATCGAGAGACCCTTTTTTTTTTCTTTTATTAATTCTTCAATAAGTGTTTTGGATCCTTTTATGCATCTAGGAGAGACATGGTAGGAAGATAATCATTTTCATTCTCTTGGAGCTTTGTCTTTTTTGAATCTTTGTAGCTTTGTTCTTATTTCTTTCTCCAAATATTTCCATGAGGCACTCTGCTTGTTGGACCTGTTAACACTAAGTAAATTGCCTAGGCTGAAGGGACAACTTACAAAGGTAACCACAAAACTGCTTTAGAAATGAAACTAGCCTTTCGGTTATGATAGGGATCTCTCTTGTCACTTTGTCTCTAAAGATGAATTTTCATTGAGGATCAGTGGGTAGGTTTTTGAATAGGTGAATGGTTTTTTAAAAGGTTTGTTGGCGAGAAGGAAAGGAACCTGTTGGGAAATGCAGTCAATTCTTTGAAAGAAAATGAAAACGGTGTCTGGTAAATAGAAATATCAATGAAGCAAAGGCTAGGTAGGAAATGATATTTCAATTTTTAAAATTGATGTTATAGAATGGAAGAAAGAAGAAAAAAAATAACAACATTCAAAGCACCATTAAGATGAATTTTGACCAATTAAGAAAGAATAGACAATATTTGAATTGCTAGAATCTAAAGCACCTTTCAAGATGAATTTCAGACCATTTGATATCCAATTCAAACATATGAGCATAAGAAAATGAAATATAGAGAAACAAGAAGGACATACATGAAATATAAACAGACTTCATATCATTACCACTAGAATATTTGGTATGAAAAAGATCTGGACATCTGCACTAGCATTTCATTCAAATTCAAAAAAATGTATACAATGTTCAATGCAAAATTGTCCTTTTCACTTCTTCCAACCTCAAATACATCAAATACTACCATATTTGTACAATAATTTGATTCCATTCGTTTTGAACCAATTACATTAAACATAGTAAATTTCAATTCACAAAATCTGGGGTTTGCGGATATTTATGTAGTTTGGTACTTTATCTTCGTCCTTTGAATTCAATTGTATCTTAATTTAATTTATCACCTTTTGGTCAACAACTATAAATAATTTGCTCCGTCCTGGGAAATTACATTTTCTTTTACCCAATCTGACTATTTCCTTCCATTGCAATTCAGAAGGAATCTCATAATCTGTCATTTCCTTCATTAAAATTTCCAAGTCAATACAACTGGCATAAGACATGCCCGGTAGACCAAGTTTGATTGTCTTAAACAGATTTAAAATTTCAAATTATGTACTCAGTTTATCAACCAAGGTAGCCCCTTTCAAACCCTCCTCTAGGGTTTCAAATTTGGAGTGGTCCATCCTTGATTGAGTCAAGAGTGCATTATATTCTTGAACCTGCAACTTACCTTTATCATCCCAGAATGATGGAAGGCCCTTTATGAACAATTCTTCAAATAAATTCTTAAAATGTTGCACACTTTGTTCCATATGTATTGCTTTATTCAGAACTGATTTCAAAAGATCATGTCTTGTAATAATCCTATTCCCCCCCAATGACGTATTCCCAATGGCATATTCCCACCAATGTCCTATTCCCAACAATGTGATAGAATTCAAGAGTTTAATGGGAGCAACTCAGTATTTGAGGAAATCCATTGTAAACGTCTCCACATTAGCAGTGCCATTGCATGCCATAACCTCCAAAAAAAACAAATTTCATTGGGGTAAGACAAAATAAAGAGCCTTTGAAGACTTGAAGAAGAAAAGCCATGATGATCCATTCTTAGCCATGTCGAATTTGTAACAACCTTTTGAGATAGAGACTGATGCTTGTGGATATGCATTAGGGGAAATACGCATGCAAGGAGGAAGACCTATGTGCTACCATTGAGAGTTGTTTCATGGAGTAGTGCTTGACTATCCCACGTATGATAAATATCTCTTTGCAATTGTACAAGAAGTTAATATGTGGAAGCATTACCTCTTGGGAAAATAGACTATCATACACACATATCATCAACCCCTTCAGTATATACAGATTCAGAGAAAGATGCAGCAGGTGAGGCATTGTAATTGGTTAGGTTTCTTGCAAAAATTTCATTTATTGATTAAGTACAAGAAATGAGTCACGGATAGATTAGCATGCATGCTCTCTCTACCACCACTAAAGAATATTGTAGCGATTGGAATGATAATGTAGCTTGAACCTTTCACGCATGAACTTAAGAGTGAATATTATGAGGGAGATGAATATTTTAGAGGAGTCTACAAGCAACTAAAGGAGAGGTGGTCAATGTCATGGAAGGAAATGAATACCACCTCCAAGATGGGTTGTTGTACAAGTTGGACAAACTATGCATACCCTGGGGAAAAAGAGCATAGTTGATGAGAGAATCACACACTTCTAGGGTTGTTTGGAATTTTGTTGTAACAAAGACAACGAAGAATCTATAGTGGTATGTGTATTGACCAAAGATGCAGGATCATGTGGAAAATTTTGTTAGACGATGCCTTCTTTGCATCACTATCAATCCAAGTAATCATAAACTTATCTTGTACATGTCATTTCCAGTACCAAGTAGACCTTGGGAGAGTATCTCCATGGATTTTGTTGGAGGTTTTCCTATGAACTGTAGAGACAATGAATACTTTCTTTTCGTAGTAGACTAATTCAACACAATGTGTGTGCTCATTCCATGTAAGAAGACAATATTTGGAAGAAAGGTTGTTAAACTATTCTTCAACCATGTTTGGGTACATTTTGGATTTCCAACCTTCATGATATCTGATCGGGACAGTAGGTTCTTGGGAAGATTTTTAATAACGCTTTGGGAAAGAATGGATACCAAGTTAAAGTACTCCACCACCTTCCATCCTCATAATGATGTAAAAACCGAGGTAGTAAACATGATTCTAGTGAAATTTTTGAGAGGTTACACCAACAAACACCCAAATACTTTGGATGAGAAGATAGTCTACATTCAACACTCCTACAATAGAGCACTTCATTCTTCCACCAATAAGTCTTCTTTCGAGAATTTTTTTGGCTATTTACCTCCTTCACCATTTGATATTGTTTATGGACATTAGAAGGAAGAAGTAGGACTACAAGGAGAAGAACAGAATGCAAGCACATTCATGGAAAAGATCAAGCATATACATCTAAGGCTTTAGGAGTAGCTCGAGAAGATCCAAAAGTTATATAAATCCATGGATGATCAACACATAGAAGATCATAAATTATTTGTTGGAGACAAGGTGCGGATCTATCTTGTTAAGGAACGTCTGTATGGAAAATAAAAGAAACTCAATCCCCTTAGATATGGACCATTTGAGATCATTAAGCAAGTGAATGATAATTCCTTCAAGATGAAACTATTAGCTCAGTGGTGAATGTGGAAAATTTGAAGTTTTTTTAACCCTCCATGCTGGATGGGGAGGAAGAGCATTAGGTTATTCCAATTTTTGAAGACCTTACTCCTCATGGACTTGAGGATTTGAAGGAAGACATAGTTCTGCAACATAAGGAGTAAACGACTTGTAGAGTACAACAATAAATGTGGTAGATTGGTATCAAGGGATATAATGCAAGGAAAGTGAAGTGGTTGAGAGGAACCATATTACAAGAAAGTTCCCTCATCTGTCCTTGGAATTTTTTGGGGACCAAAATCCTCCCATTGGGGAGGTGTGATTCAAATTGGATTTGAAAAAAAAAATTGGCTATCGGCACAGACTCTAAGATGATCAACACATGCAAAGTTTAAGGCTATGGATGAATAAGAAGATCAACTTGTTGGTGTGAAGGGCCCCATACCATCATGATTGATGTCCATTTTTGTATGTAATATATGTAAATTCGGGCAATATATTGTTGTACATAAAGAAATAATGAGACTTTCATGAGACCTTTTCCATGTAGAATAAAAGAAAAATAAACAAAGAAAGAAGGAGAAACAGATTGGGGAGAAGCTAAATAATTGGGATACATGACCTTCCAAATATCCTCCCAGTCAACTCATTCCCCTATATTATGTTTCCCCACAATGAGAAAAGGGTTCTTTGGTTGTGAATTATGTAGAGAGGATGCCCATATGTCACTGAAGAGCATAGAGATGAACTAGAGAGCCTGTAACTTTCCCATTTTCAAATAATAACGAGCATGGGTGAAGCCAAAAGAATGTTGGTTTTCCCATTTGGGGTTTCGGGATAAATTTTGAGTTCATGTGTGATGATTGTTGTGGTTATATTTGTTTATTAATGGTAAATGGTGTGCACTATAATATAATGGTCATATGTGTATGTTTTAGCAACGAGAACTTCGTTTGGTTTGGTTTGAGCTTGTTTTGTATTGATATGGTCCCCGTGGGCAAGTAAACCAGAATAATAACTCTTTAACCACACCCATACATTGATTCATGAGTTTTAAATCGACAACCTTTCTTCCTGATCCATTTATATTTATTTGGGAGTTTCTAATTTCACTTTAAGAGTCATGGGCACACTTTCAACTTGTTGTGGTATTTTCCTTGCCCATAAATCATAGACGTCATATATATTGAAAGTTGGGGTTTTCTGGGAGTTTATTAGCTACCCACAGATCATATACATGTTTTTTCCCATTCGTCGGCCATCAATTTCACCCCATACACATTTTTATCTATTTTTGAATGTTGAACTTGACTTCTAGACATTTTTAGTTGTCAGGGAATTACCAAAATCGTCTTTGGGCATTTTTATGTGTCGTGGGTTACCAAAAACGTCCTTCAATTTTTTTTGTGTGTCATTGGTCATATATTTCACCCTTCATATGTCCTCCTCAGTTGCTAGTTGTTAAATATGACTTTCCAAAGTTTTCCCTTCATGGTTGGTCACTGAATTCGCATTTTTAACTATTTATTTAAACCTTAGGTCGACCCATTTCTGATGGGGTTCTGTATTGGTCGAATTCCACTTCTTATTCGATTGAAAATCCTTAATAATCGATCCAATCTTCCCACCTTTAGACTGGAGTCTCTTTTTGTCAGTTTGGATTTCTTTCTCTACCTGACTTTCATCTAATTCAACTTGGTCGACCAGAATTTGGTTGAATCAACTTGGTCAACTTGCATTACTTATGAGTCAACTTCCAGAAGTTTGAATTCATCATCACTTGATCGATTCGAATTGGGATGGTCGACGAGTCAACTTCCTAGTTGACTCAACTTTGGATTAGCAGTGGAGTTATATAAATTGATGAGAACTAAGATTATATTTATTTTGTAGAGGATTTTGTGTTGGTGAGATAGGTAGGCTATAAGACTCCCGTTTATGGATCATTATATGATGATGAAGATGATGATGATTAACGTCCATTGAGACCAATTGGTCTATCGTACCTTAAGAAAGTATGAAATTACTTCATTTTTTTTTAAATTGTATTTCTATGCTAAAAACACATTGAGAGAAGCATTCCAAGATCACCATAGTTTTGATGACTTATGAGGTTAGGAAGGTCTGTATTGTGGTAAATATTTTTAAATTGGGATAGAATATGGGTATATGTAGGGAAATCTAAGAGGAAGTGTTTTTCATCTTCTACCCTCTTAGTGTCACAAAGATGACATATTCTTTCATCCCATGGTGTTTTGGGAGTTGTCCAACTCCTAGTTTCACCATGTAGCTCGTGATATTTTGTTCATATTTTAGCAAGGCTGATTTTCTTCTTTACACTTATAAACAATGAGAGGTAATTTTGATCTTCTAAATTAGGGTTGACCACCTCCTTATAGTATTTTAATTTCCTTTTATCCATTACTTGTTTTTCACACAACATATTCTCCTTAAATTTAGAGGTGATAATATTTGTAATATTATCGATATACCACATGATGGATTCTTCTTGTATTCCCAAATGATTTATCCAAGATTTGGCATCTTTATGCCATTCCCGCTTGAGCCACTAGTGGTTTTGGATAGAGTTTGAAGCAATTTTGGGGAGACTCTTGTTATCCATGTTGTTTATATTGTTTTTGTACATTAATTATCTAATCATATAAATGCTCCCAATGGGGGAGATACTTTCTTTTATGAGGAGGATAAGATAGGGTGTATTTCCCTTAATTTTGAGATTATAAGTTATAAAATTATTTTGAATCTATTATGTCTCTCTCCAAGAATCTCTAGATATACTGCAACCCCAAAATTCACATCCATATAAGATAATCGGGGTGACGAGAGTGTGAAAGAGGAGTTTTTGTTTATCCCAAAGCAAAAGGTTTGTTGATTTACAATTGTTTTCGAGCCCATAATAATCTTTCCACCCTCCATTTATCCTTTTTTCAATGCTATACTTCCAATTGAGCTTGTGGTGGATATCAATTACAAGATATTTGTATGAAGGAACTTCCTCCAAGCTATTGTTTTCATAAAGTATTGTAGGTGATCCTTTTGGATTTAATTATCATAACCTTTGTTTTTCAGTGTTCATGCTCATGCTCATGCTAGAGTAGAAGTTCTTGAGGATTATTAGTTGCTTACCTAGGTCATAGGGAATCTTCTCCATAAGAACAATATCATCATCACAAATAAGGAGGATGATGACTATACTCGCGAGAGTTGGGCCAACACATTATGCATCCTCCAAACAATCTTCTAACTTATCAATATAGATGTCGAAAAGGGTAGGGGATAGGGGACAACCTTGTTTGACTCCTATATTACAGTTAATTTATTTTGACCAGCCCTCAGTGTTCCTAAACTTGGAAATAACTTTATCATATAGCCTTACTGCAACAACTCTTAACACAAAAAGGAATTTAATCTCTTCTAACCAATTCTAGAGGCTAGTCGCAGGCACAATGTCAAAAGTTTTTCTAAAATCAATGAAACAAGAAAGGAGATCAATTTTATCATTATGAAACTCATATGAGATGATCCTAAAAGTAACAAGGTGGTTCATAGTGGAATGGTGGCCTCTAAGCCCAGTCTAGCCTTTATCTCTTTTTCCATGGATTTATAGCCATGTACCAATATTGTTTTACAAAATACTTTTGTATAGCTCAGCTAAAATGGGGCTAATCATAATGGTCTTATTCAGAGCATGTCGTAAGAACCACAGTGACGGTGCTTTTGAGAGCTTATCGACGTTTCGGATCCACAACAGGATCCATCTTCAGGACAAAAAAGCCTGAGGAAAAATAAGAGAGGAGCCTTTAATAAATAGTGAAAATTGAACCCTAGGTTAATTCATTAATTAAATACCTAATTTGTAAAACCTCCCCAAACCTAGGGTTCAATTTTCACTATTTATTAAAGGCTCCTCTCTTATTTTTCCTCAGGCTTTTTTGTCCTGAAGATGGATCCTGGTGTGGATCCGAAACGTCGACAAGCTCTCAAAAGCATCGTCACTGTGGTTCTTTCGACATGCTCTGAACAAATCTCTCACCACAGAAACCTAATTGATCATAATGGTCTTATAAACAAAGGACTTAATTTTATCCTCGCTTTTAAAAACAGGAACAATGAGACTTTGAGTCCAAGGTTTTCGGAAGCCTTATTGGATAGCTAAATTGAAGAGCTTATGTATGTGAGGGATGAGGATAAGTACTCCAATTTTTAATATTTTATATTGGTAACCTTCGATGTCCTTAGATTTTCCTTTTGAGAGCCACTTAACCCCAAACTTAATGTCTTCTATAGAAAACACTTCATCCTTTGAAGTTTTTTTTGGCATGTTGTCCATGACATTAGGGGATTCATACATATTATAAGGTAGAAATTTCAGTCCTTCAAGAGAATCTCATTATATGCTTTAGTTTTATGAGTTAGAATTTTCCTCTAGAGTTTCTTAGGATCTATCTTAAATAGGTACAAAATCTTCTCTTGTTTTTACTTATACAATTTTATTATTATTATTATTATTATTATTCTTCGTTTAATTAAGTTTTGTATCTATTTATCTTATCATATTTTAAAAATGCATTGGAAGCACCCCTAATGAATTTTATAGCAATTTTACATTCATTATCATACCAAGGGTTAATTGCATTGTTTTTTTTTTATGAAGTACCTCAATAGAGAAATCGTTAATTGAAGTAGAGAGGGTTGTTGTAAAATTCTTATAGTCAACTTCAATATTGTTATGATATGATATGAGTTTTAAAGCATTGCTTATAAAAGAATAAAACAAGTGCATTGACATCCCAACATAGGGATATGCCACTATAGCAAGATAGCCTTGGGTTTAAGGGCTTGGTGTCATACTAATTTCACCCCTCTTCAGTCCAATACATTGTCATGCATTCATTTAGGAAGGGGTTTTTGTATATGGATGTTTATTTGTAGACCAAGATAAATGAGCCACCTCAAATCCTAACTCTTCATCCATTAAATCTATGGTCTAGTAGACATTTCAAGAAAAACATCTATATATCAATCTACATAATTGTTAATCTTGTCTTTGTAGTAATATTTAGGAAAGTGATATACCTAATAACCATTGAAATTTTCTTATCGTTCAAGCTCAAAAACACTTTCATTAGGAGAGATGCAAGAGATTTTGATCCTATGGATCAATCTGACCTAGGGACATTCTTATTGTGCTTTAGATGGAAATGAGTCATTTCTTCTTTGTACTCTATCATTGTATTATGTTTTTTCATATATTAAGACTAATATTTTATGTAACACCAAGGAGATTATTTTCATATGAGGATTAAGACTCATCTTTCCTAATAGGAGAGATAATTGGTAATCCTCTCCCTATGTAATGAAAAAATTAAAGTCAACAGATCTCCATGAATATTTATAGAAGGATCATATATATTGTTTGGTGATATTGGAATCCTTGTCATTGTAAAAACCTAGAAACTCTTGTTCTTTCAACCAAAATCACTCACTCAAAAAGAGCACTAGAGAGTGAAAAATCAAGTTGTGTAGAAGAACCCCCTTAAACTGGTGAACACCTCTACCCTTCAATACGATATCAAGATATGGGATTTTAGGAATGCATATAATATACCTACAACAAAGTAAACCATAAAAAAATAGAGATAAAACCCTGCATAAAAAAAATATAGATAGAAAGAGGGGTTAGGACAATTGATATATACAGAGGTGTATAGAGGGGATTTGGTTCTCAATCTCATTTTCCATATGATGTATTGAGGAAATATAAGTATGGGGAAATCATATGAACTTACTATTTATTTCTACTTCAAAAAGAGAGTTTCACCATTGTTCATTGTGCATTGATTTCTTTCGTAACAAGTCATCGCCCAAAAGTCATAAAAAATCCACAATACCTATAAATTCTCCCTACCCTGTGCAACACCCCCTAACCTAAAACTCTACCCCCAATACCTATAAACTTGCTTCAATTAAAAATTACCTCCCCCCCAATATGAAACAATATATGGACTTGATTTTTCACAATTTAAAAACCCCCTTTATGAATGAACATGCTAGAATATTGGGCAACAATTCAAGCCATTGTGATCTTGTTCAATGATTTTCCTAGATTGATTTTATGATGAAATGTCTTAGCAAATCCATGGTAATAGTCTTGTGGAGAGTAGTTAGCCACAAGAATGGATCCGCTCTTTCTCTTGTGCGCGATGAATAGGGTTTAACCCTAGTCGCTCGCTGCCTCTGCACGAGATGGGTCTGCAGCTTGTTTCTCTCTTCCTTGTCGGCCATGGTCACGGCTTCATTCATTTATGTAGCTTCCCCGGGCAATGGGACCATTCCTTCCATCTCTGTGTCCATGCCAATTTTTTGTTTCACAATTCGGTGCCTCTTTTCGAGATGTTTTTCAGTAGGTAGCTCGTCCTTCTTCTTCGTCCCTTATGGTTTAGGAATCCCCTCCCCTGGTCATTCCCATGGGTCAATATGTTGAGGAAGAGGAAGAATACTATATATGTGTGAGTTTGGCCTGTTGTTTCAATGGTTTTTGGCTAAAGTTAGTTGATCTCAATAGTTGGATCTCAACTACTTGGATCCCTATTATGCAGCAAAAATCTTTGATTCATCCATGTGCTAAAGGATTCTTCATTGTTGAGTTCGACATTGAGGAAGACAAATATCTGATTCTCAACTCAAGTCCATGGGTTTTGGGTAACTCAGGTTTGTGCATGAAACCCTGGACCCCTTCTTTCAATCCAGCTACCGACATTCTCTCTTTAGCTCATGTTTGGTTGAGGCTTCCCAACCTTCCCTTTCATTTTTGGGGTTTACCCTCTCTTGTTGGTTTGACTTTAGGAAAGTTCCACTTTGCATGTCGTGAAAATACAAGGCACAATACTTCCATTTTTTTCCCATATCTACGTGGAAATGGACTTCAGTAAAGGATTTCATGCTGAAGTTATTCTTACTGGTAAAAAATAATCTTGGTCTCAGAAACTAGACTATGAGAGATTTTCCTTGTGTTGCGGATCTTATTTTGAAATGGGTCATCTTGCAACCCATTGTCCCGAAGGGCCTAAGAAGAATAGAAAGCTTCAGAAATCCACTTGGTGGGTGGGATCTAATGAAAAACATCGAGTAATATCAAAAGATTGCATAAAACCCCCTCAAGTCATTGAAAAAACCATCTCATCCAGATCCTCCTCTTCATCCAACTCCATTATCTCAAGACAGGAGCCCAAAATCCATTTAGAAGTCAGAGAAAGAGGCGTATTCCCATCAGGTTTCAGATGAGGGGCTTTGAATCTAGTCTTCCCCTCAACCATCAACTGGTTGGGTAGATCAGGTTGATGATATTGAGGTATCAAATGAAGAAAAAAGAGAAGCTTTGAATCAAGACGATCCATAAAATATAGGCATTACAAGTTCATCAACCTCTGCAAATGAAGTTTGGACGGTAGTCGGAAAGAAGAAGAAATCACATGCCACATCACAACCATTGGTAACACGAATTCAAGCCTGCAAGTCAGCCAAAAAGGATATATCTTCCCCAACATGTTAATTTAGATGCAATGTGTCTTTATTTTTATCCTCAAAATCTCTTTCTGAGTGTATTCAGTAAGGTTGTTCTATGTGAAGTTTTCATTTGAGTATTTGAAACAGTCATTAGTATCTTGTAGTAGTGGGTTAATTGAGGCCTAGGATTGGCCTGAATTTTGAAAGACTATGTAAGTCCTTAGTGGTTTCGACCGCGCCCTTTTTGATAATAAAAATTTCCTAGTTTTTGTGAAAAAAAAATAGTCTTGTAGAAATGGAAGGTCATCCTCATAATTTTTAGATTATACAAGCCCATAGGCTTTAGATATTTTGTTAACTCTTCAAAGATTATAAGTTTTTCTTGATTAATGAACAAAAACTAATTTTTTCCTTGGGAAAACAAAATATAGTTCCTACATTAAGACATAGGTGTCATAACAATATAGGAGAAGTTGCAAGGAA
>SNQJ01S0019830.1:75395-103700 GCA_010110895.2 Picea sitchensis
CGATGAAGATAATCAGTATGAAGAAGAGTTGGCTGATAAAAAAGTAGGATATGATAGCTCTTGTGATCACATTCAAGAAGAAGATATTCAACATCATGGTCAACATGCAAAAGAGAAAGAAAACAATAGTTGCTTGATCCAGAAATTGCATAGACCACCTCCTCATTTAACATAAGAAGAGATAGATCTGCTCCTGAACAATCATGTTGCAACCCCTTCTTACATAGATCTGCAACATTCACATAGTCCTGAACATGTGAGTGAAACTTCTTCTATTACTGAAAATGAAAATCTAAGTTTAAATCATGACAGCCATGGAACTTTAGAGGAAGTTAGTAAACCAATTTATGATGATGATTTCCAGCTAGAGGATCATCTTGTAGACACTGTTTTGTTTCATGAAGAAGATAGGGTTGTCATGTTTAATAACATTGAATAATGTTTGTTGTTTGAAGATACTTTAGACTATGATTTGGAGGAGTGTGGATCTGAGATAGATAGCTTCACGATTGATATTCCTAGCATTTGTTTGACTGATGACACTCCTGAGTTATCTGATGAACCTATTTATGATGAATATCCAGAAGAACAAGAAGAGCAAATTTATTTTTCATCACACACAAAAATTTACAACAGTCCTCCTTTGTTTGATGAATGTGGTGAACGTGTTTCTGAAGATGATGAGCAACAAGAAACTTTGGTTCAACAGGAAAGAAATCAACAACATCATGAAAGAGATCAGCCTATGTATGACAGCTACCAAGAAGATCTTTGGACAACAGGTGAAGGACATAAGGATGGGTTACTAAAACAATTGATCTCTCCTCCCTGTTTAGCAACCATTGAGCGACAAACCAGTAAGTTTCAATGCGACATTTTTTCACTAGTGGAAGAAAAAATCAGCAGTGGACAAAGTGCACAAAAACATTTCAGACAACTTGCCCAACAAGAGGAAGTATGGATTAATTGTGAAAGTGGTATATCTCTTCCCTTATATGATCCAATAGTATTTTATATGGAGTCAAAATGGGGGACTGGATTTTTTATTTCCAACTTCTTGAAGTCTAAATTTCAAAACTATAAGTACCTACTCCTAGGGCATGTTTTGAAATTTGCAGCTGCTCCTGTCATCCTTTTGCTCAAATATGGAAGTATAATTAAGTTTGTTAGTAAGATACTCACTTGGTTGATTTGGAAGTTTTCCTATACTTGAACAATGCAGTGATATCGGTTATAGTAGGTGATGTATATAAATAAGCTCGATTTTGAGCACTAGAGTACAACAATGGTTTTCAGTATGTTTCCGGTTTAGTTTGGAATCTAGTATGGTTTTGTTTAAATCATTATGAATCCATAGCCCAATGAATGCATAATCATTTTTTTGTTTCAGAAAGGTGCAAGTAAAGCAACAGAGTTCGGAGTTTGATAAGGATGATTTCAGGTCACCCAATGGATGAAGGCACGTGGTCTACTGTTCTTGGTTCTTTGTAGGAAAGCACCATCCCTAGATGGAGCCTCTGTTGTAAAAAATATTGAAATTTTGGCTTTCGGTCACTTAGGAGAATGAATGGAAGCATTGGCAGTGGAACGGCCACATACACCGAGCATTAAGCCACATGGATAAAAAACTCACGAGTTTGGTTTTTCTGCCTTCAAAGATTTGGCCAACGTAGATATCCTAATAACTACATCCCCGATCCCCGAATTTACTAAAGTATTAAAGGATAAGATGGGTTAATTAAAGAATAATAAATCTTAATGTTGACATGTCTCATCGGGATTTCACGACTCGAGTTGCCTTCGGTCTTTAAGTTTCAAGTTTGCAATTTTCGAAACCCCGAAAGCCTGTGTTTTAATCGTGCTTAATCACAAAGCTAAGATTTTTTTAAATTTTAATCAATCCCATCGCAATTTCGCGATTCAGGATTTCTCGTGTCAAGTGTTATCGAAGTTCGGACACTTAAATCCATGAAAGTTAAAGATTAATTGTTAATCATGATTAATTAAGAGATTAAGACAAATGATTATCGCCTAATTAATCCCATCACGATTTTTCGATTTGGGATTCCTTGCATGTCATAACTCTTGAAGACATGATACCCAAAACCCCGAAACCCGAAAACTTGAAATTGGGACTCCAGTCAAATGCAAAAAACGACCCTGGGAAAAAAAAACAAACATTTTTCTTAGCCTTTGGGAGGCCATTTTCTGCATTCGAATAGTCGATAGACATCTACAGATCCTAAGATTTCTAGTGGTTTCTTCATAATTTCATTTGGAGCTTGTGAAGGTAGTCAAAAGTCCCCCTGCAAGATGAGGTTCACTTTCAGAAATGTGGCATTTTTTACTATGTTGAGTCATCATTTTCAAATGATGATTCTGAGCGATTGGAGGATCATTTTGAGAAACGGTCGGATTTTTTGGGCCTAACACATCGAATATCAAAATACTCTCTTAGTTTTCCTACAGGTATCACAGATTGGGAGAATCAAATCCATCTCCGAGCCCTAATTTTTGGATCTCATATTTTCCTATTTTGACACATGTTTGTAAAATGCAGATATGAGCCAAATGAAAATGGATCTCAGGGAACTGAGAGAGGTTTTTGCTTAGAATAGATAGATGCACAAAATACTATTTTAGTTTATACAAATATTTCTCTATTCGATATATACAGATCCGTAACCGCAACCCTAGTTTTCGGCAGTTTGGCCCATTTTCTATGGCAGAAAGTTTCAAGAATTGGTTGTAACTGTTGTTATCTTTTAGATTAGAGAGAATTTAGACCTCAATAAATATATGAGGAGTATTTGTAAAGGAGGGGGAGAGGAGTAGTACTCCTGGTTTGTAGAACTTGTTTTCATTTTTAATAAAAGAATGCATAGCATTTGCGATCTATATCAGAGATTCTTGTGATTTTGTTTGCAGAGAATGTCTTATTGCTTCGTTTTCACATCATTTCACTTGGTTTTATTTCCATTTGCTTCCCTATTTGTAACTATGTTTGTAATAGAATTCATCCGTTTGTTAGATGCTTTGTTGTTGGATAGGTTATAGGTTGTTTCTTACAAAGATATGAAGGTTCATAATTCATCCTTGCTAGATGATCTATCCCAACTATCTCTTTCCACTGATTGATGCTTGGAATTCACTCATTGCTAAGTGCTCCTTGCATTTTGATATGTTTTCTCTTTATTCTGCTGCCATACTTTTTATAAATCCTTCCCTCTGTAATCATATTCTATCGCGCCTCTGCTCCATGGATTTCCATTGCCGAAACACTCTTATTAATTGCTTGATCATTTGACTCCATGCCCAATGGACTACTTTCCGGTCCAACCCATCAACCCTAAAAACCCAAAACTTTATGTTACCCACAGATCTGCCCACTATTAAGCTTATTGAATATCCTATTGACACATATTTTTGAGAGATCCCTCTTGGGTTGGAAGGGGCAGTTTCCAATCAAAATTGGTTCGAGGTTATCTCAGAATTTACTTGCATGCAACCCAAGTCAAGTTCGAGTGACAAAATTTATTTCATTTAAAATGTGCTAAGGCTTGGCTCTATTACAACCTAGAACCAACTCTTGCAACAACATCGGGGGTGACCCACTACTCAGAGTGATGAGTAGTGTGTTCTAAGGCACGAAGGTTCATGGAAGGCCTGCACACAGTCAATGCACTACAATTAAGAGATAAGTATCATTTTTGTGCTTAATGGTTAAATGATGTATTTTAGTGCATGTTTGTGATTCTTATTATAATATCATGTGTTTCGTTGCATGTATGTTTTCATGTTATCTCTTTTTATTTATGTTAAGTTTATATGTGATTTATTTCGCAAAGAGCTCTGTCTTCCATATCCCAACAGGTCTATGTCTGGGCATGGACAATTTTAATTACCTATAATAAAGCTTGAGACCGTGTGTGTCTTAGGTGGCATGATCTAGTCTGTGGGTGGCCTGGGGACATTACAATCTGGTATCAGAGCATGAGAAGTTATTTTATTTCAAGTGAAATTACCCAGCAGAAGTATGAGGATGTTAGAAATTGGTATTAGAGCCCATGATTTCAATACTGAACCTCGATGGTCCGGATAAGTGGTTATTGAAGCAAAGGCTTCATAGTGAACTATTTTCAAAATGGACTAAATTCATTCTAAGAGCATTCAGGATGTCGAGAGGGTGTCGAGGGAACACATTGGTATAATGATCAAAGAAATTCAACAGGGAAGAAAACCACAGTAATCGTGGTTGATAACCATAAGAGGGAATTTGGGCCTCAGGATTTGCACGAGGAAAGGTGGACCTTTCCCAACCCTCAGATATGGAGAAGGTGCATGAAAATTAACTTCCAATTCCTTTGGACTTCGTGACTTCGGAGAAAATTATGTTTGTTAAGAAAAAAGGGCTGAAGCCTGAACTTCCAAAGTACTTTTCATCCGTAGATCATCTAGGAGAAGGAGGGTTGTGGAGTTTTTCCCAAAGTGGATCGGTTAGTTCGAGAGTTCAACATTTGGGAGAAACATAGTGAGCTAAGGTGAAATCTTCTGAGGCCCAAAGTTTCGAAGTGACGTGGACCTACCTAGGTCTTCCACATGTCACTCGTTTCTATACTTTTTATAGGCCCTTAGCACCGATTGGAACCAAACACATGTCACTCGACAGAGGGGCCATGTGTCACCACTTTGATTGGTGACAGTTGTAATTTGTGGGCCCCAGAAGGTTAAGCAGTTCGAGAGTTCGACGCTCAAGGGAAAATTGTTGGAAGACCTTTCAGACCTCCGAATTCCCAGAGTCCTAAAGTCCCGAACTTCTAAAGTGACATGATGGTGACATCACTTGGGGGTGATATGGACACACATAATTCATGCCACGTGTCAGTATGTTTTGAGCTTTTGAAAGGATGATTTGGAAGATATATCGTGACACGTGTCACCCCTTCGATAGGGTCAAATGTCCTCTTCTAGTGTTCTACCATGTGGCACTAGATCCTAAAGTCTGTAGACTTGGCACTCCGAAGGAACTTGGTAAATAATTGTTAAGTATGAAGCATCCCGAAGCTCCGAAGAGCAGAGTAAATCCTCATCGTCCATTGGGAGGGGACACGTGGCAGTAGATCTTGCTGTTTGGAGAATTCAAGGCATGAGAATTTGTGGTCGAAGGACTTCCAGAGACCCGAAGGGCGGAGTTCATCATGATTGTTGATCACAGATGACACGTGGAGGTAGGAGAAGGGGTCTCTGGTGGGTCAACACTTCGGTCTTTTTGTAGTGAAGCGTTTTGGAAATCGTTGAAGCCTGGAGTCCTGAAGCTCCTATCCACCGTAGATCTAAGCATGATAGGAGGATCATCGATCAATATGGCCTCTGAGTATTCAAAGAATTGACATTCAAGGAAGATATATAGTAATGGAGGCACATCCTTCGAAGCCCAAAGTTTCGAAGCTCTGGAGGCCCAAAGAACAAGATAAGAGCCTAACGATTAGCGCTTGGTCAAGAATCCTGGTCACAGGAATTTGGGAGATGAAGGGAAGGGGCTAGCGCCCGAAATTTTTATTAAAGAACATAAAAGAGGCACATTTCTCAAATAGTCATAACTTCCTACTCAAAACGTAGAATTTAGCAAGGGAGAAGTCATTTGAAAGGTCTGGAACAATATAGTACAACTGTTCACCGATAAATTATCTATGGACAATCAAATTTCTCATAAAATAAGCAGAAGGAATTATGATCATTTATAAACCAGAATTGTGCATGTTTGCATGGTTTTGTTTAGACAATTATCCTAACAAGAGCTCTGTGGGATGCACACTTTTGCAAATTTTTCAACTGCCAAAATATAACCAAATATTCCTAGAGTGCAGAGAGATGTAGGACTTACAAGAGACTTACAATCAGGACAATGACGTTAGAGGAATGAATGTCCATTTGGGAATTAAAGGGACAAATTCCAATGGACATAGAGAAGGAAAGGATGAAGACATCAATCTGGTGGAGACCATCGAAAAATTGCAGGCATATGTACAGAGCCACAAAGATGATAATGAAAGGATTATGAAGGCTAAAGAGCAACAAAAAAAATTCAACATGAAGTTAATGAAAATCCTGTACAGAATTGATAAAATGTTAGACAAGGAAAGTGGCTCCATCAAGTCAGGAAGCCACAAATTTCTTGATGAGAAAAGAAGATCAAGGAGCATCAACAGACACCACCACCACTCTCAAAGGAATTTCAATAGGAGAGCACATAGAAGCTCAAGTCTATCCCTTGTCAAGAAGCATAGGAAGTCTGGGGTGGATGAATTGAAAGGAGAAACGAACAAGATCAAACATCCTACTTTTGATGGAGAACACAAGAAGGATGAAGATGCTAAGACATGGTTGCTTGGAATGAGGAAATATTTCTAACTACATAATTATTCCTCTCATGCAGAAGGGATAATTGCAATCTACCAGCTAAAAGAAAAAGAATCCATGTGGTGGGACCAACTTGTGTAGGTGAAACACAGTAAGGAGAAAAATGTGACGTGGAAAGAATTCAAGAAGTATTTTGAGAAGAAATAATTGACCAAGAGATATTATGACAAACATATGAAAGAGTTATTTGAAATCAAGCTGGGCAACATGACCATTGATGAGTATGAAAGGAGATTCTTGAAACTCTTGAAGTATGCCTCCTTCATCAAAGATGAGACAGTTAAGATCCAAAGATATCTGAGTGGACTACCATCCTTCATTAGTGACAAGATTCAATATGATGATTCTAAAACTTTAGAAGAGACCATAAGAACATTTAAGTTCTTGTATGATCAATAAAAGGGAAAGCCTACCTTCAAGAAGGCTTGGGAGGACAAGAAGAAGTCTAACAAAGATCTAAGAAAGAAGGGGAGAAAGCCTCCATTCTTCATAAATAATCCTCAGGGACAACCATCCTTTAGAGATCCCAATATGGTTGAGTAAGGTGGGCAAAGGCCAAGGTTGCCACCGATGCAATGTTGGGGTTGTAAAGGAGATAAGAAGTATAGGGATTGTCCTCACAAAGATGACAAAGTGAGAGCTGTCCACAACGTTCAACAAGCAGAAATAGTGGGGGACATGATAAGAAGTGTGCCAAGTATCTATGCAACCCTGGAAAAAAAGCAAGCAAAGTTTCAATCACACATGATTGAAGTAGAAGGTATGATCAATAACCATGTCTTTACTATTTTAATTGATTCAGGGGCTAGTCATAGCTATATAGATCCTAAGGTAGTGGAAATTTTGTAATTACCAAGATGCAAGCATGATAAATCTTGGCTGGTGCAATTGGCTACAAAAGCGAAGAGAAAGGTTGTTGAGTTGGTTAAGTCATGTCCATTGGGAATGAATTGGATGAATACTAAGGAAGACATGAACATATTTTATTTGTGTTCATATGATTGTCTAATTGGTATGGATTGGTTGGACCAACGCCATGCCATATTAGATTGTCATAACAAGACATTCACTTGCCTAGATGAGGAAGAAAACTCAAGAGCAGTCACTGTCCAAAAAATATCAGCAATGCAACTAAATAAATGTTATAGGAAGGGATTCCAAGTGTTTGCAGCTCATATGGAGGAAACAAATAAGGATAGGGTGCCAAATATAGAAGATAAAGTAGTCCTAAAATAGTTTTAGGATGTGTTTAAGAAGATATCAGGACTACCCCCAAAGAGAGATATTGATTTCTTTATAAATTTGATTCGTGGAGCATATCGAGTGTCAAAGGATCCCTACAAAATAAGTACTCCAAAGATGAACGAGTTGGAAATGCAGCTTGAAGAGATACTGAAGAAGGGGTACATACACCCAAGTGTGTCATGTTGGGGTGCCCCAATGTTATTTGTGAAGAAGAAATATGGGACCTTGAGATTGTGTATTGATTTCAGGCAACTAAATAAAGTAACTATGAAGAACGAGTATCCTTTGCTAAGGATTGATGATATCTTTGATCAGTTGAAGGATGCAAGGATATTTTCAAAGATTGATCTAAGGTCAGGATACCTTCAGGTAAGGATTGAAGAGGAAGACATCAACAAGACTGCCTTCAAAACAAGTTATGGTCACTATGAGTTTACAGTGGTGCCATTTGGGTTATCAAATGTGCCAATTGTTTTTATGTTCTTAATGAATGGTGTTTTCTGGGAATATTTAAACAAGTTTGTCATTGTATTTTTGGATGAAATCCTTGTATATTCCAATTCCGAAGAAGATCGTGAGCAACACTTGAGGATGGTGTTACAAGTGCTTAGAGAGCACCAGTTGTATGCCAAATTGAGCAAGTGCTCATTTTATCATATCGAATCCACTATTTGGGGCATATCATATCCAAAGAAGGAATAACAGTGGATCGTGAAAATATTGAGGCCATTAGAGGAAGGCCAACACCCAAGAATGTGACAGAAGTCTGATCTTTCATGGGTCTAGTTGGCTACTACAGAAGATTCATTGCAGGGTTTTCAAATATTTCTCACCCAATCACTTCCTTGCAAAGGAAGGGGGTGAAGTTTCAATGGACAGTATAATGTGAAAAGAAATTCCAACAATTGAAGCACTTGTTAACCAGTGCTCCAATTTTGAGGATTGTATATCTGAATGAATATTTTGTCATTTGCATCGATGCATGCAAAGAAAGACTTGGTGGAGTCCTCAGCCAAAATGGATTTGTAATTTGTTTTGAATCAAGAAAATTAAAAGAACATGAAAGGCTATATGTCACTCATGATTTGGAGTTGGCAGCCATTGTTCGCGATTTAAATAAATGTAGGAACTACCTCATGGGAAAGAGATTTGAGCTGCGAACAGACCATAATGGTCTGAAATATTTGTTTGATCAACCTACATTAAATTCCAGGCAGAGAAGCTGGTTGGAATTCCTCTACGAATATGACTTTGACATCAAGCACATCAAAGGAAGGGAGAACAAAGTGGTTGATGCAATTAGCAGGAGAGTGCATGAACTTCATGCTACAACCATTAGCATGTGTCAAAATGATATTAAATGAAAAATTTCTGAGGTTGCAAAAGAAGATTTGCAGTACATGGAGTCAATGAAAAAACTACAACAAGATAAAATCCAACAAAAGGTTGAATATTTTAAATTGGGTAATGATGAAGTTCTCTTGTACAAGAACCGAATTTATGTGCCCAATTCACATGAATTGAGGGATACGATTTTGAAAGAGATGCATAATGTGCCTTATGTTGGGCACCCAGGATATCAGAAAACAATGGCAATAGTGAAGAGCCAATACTATTGGCTAGGCATGAAGAGAGAGATTGTTGAGTACATTGCTAAATGTATGGAGTGTCAGAAGGTCAAGGTTGAGCATAGGCACCCAGCTGGGTTGCCACAACCATTGCCTATTCCTGAGTGGAAGTGGGAAGTGGTGACCATGGATTTCATCACAGGATTACCCAGAACAAGAAAGCAACATGATTCTATCATGGTGGTGGTGGACAAGCTTACTAAAGTTGCCCATTTTAATCCAATGAAGGTTACTCACAATGCAACCAATGTTGAAAATATCTATATGAGGGAAGTGGCCTGATTGCATGGTATTCCCAAGACAATGTTGTCTGATAGAGACCCAAAATTCACTTCAAAATTTTGGAAGGGATTATTCAAGGGGTTCGGAACCAATCTGAACTTCAATACAACCTATCATCCTCAGTTTGATAGGTAGACAGAGAGGGTAAACCAAGTAATAGAAGATATGTTAAGAATGTCTGTGATGGAAAAACCATCTAAATGGGAATATTATCTACACTTTGTGGAATTTGCCTACAAAAATGGGTACCAAGCATCACTGAAGATGAGCCCATTTGAGGCACTTTATGGCAGAAATTGAAACACACTAGTAAGCTGGGACAACCCAGTTGATAGGGCAGTGATTGGGCTAGAATTTCTCAGAGAAATGGAAGAGAAAATGTTGAGGATTAAACATAATTTAGAGCCTACCCAAGACATGTAGAAAATCTATGCTGACAAGGGTAGAACTCACAGGGAATTTAAAGTGAGTGATCATGTATTCTTGAAGGTTAAGGCCAACAAAAGTTCACTGAAGTTGGGAAACTTCTCCAAGTTGGTAGCTAGATATCCTAGACCATTTGAAATCCTAGAGAGGATTGGTCCAATAGCTTATATTCTTGCATTACCTACATCTATGTTTGTTCATAATGTATTCTATGTATCATTGATCAAGAAATATATACTTGATGCTAATCATGTAATTGATTAGAATGTGATTCAGGTGGAGCAAGAAGGCACTATCCAAGTGCATCCAATATACATTCTGGACCAGAAAATCAAACACCTCCATAATCAATCCATAGGGATTGTAAAGGTCCAATGGACCTGGTATGGTCTTGAGGACGTTACTTGAGAGCATGAGGATGCAATGCAGGCAGAATACCCACATCTTTTTGAATATTTTGAAAATCGTGTTGATATGGTGTAAAAGAATTGCACTGAGGACAATGCAAAAATAAGGGGAGGGGATTGTAATACCCCAAGGCCGAGCCCCTAATTTTTAATCATGAATTGTAAACATGTTTCATAGGCTGGTGAGCCAAGTAATGATAAGATAGGAGGCTTATGTGATAGTTGGTCTAGAGAGCCTAGGATGATAAGGCTAGGAGCTTGTTTTGTATATGTGAATATTCAAATCATTAATAAAAAAGAATCACTATGTGTAGACTGACCACGATGAAAGAGTATGGGGGACTAGGATACACTAGGCTGGGTAAGGGAGGGGGATGAGAGGTTGGAAAAATGGGCTAATATTAAGAGCTTAAATCTTGGAAAATAATATATATTATTATTCTAAATGCTGTGAGGAGGATATGAATTTATCCTAAGTTCCTTTGGGTAAGGGAGAACAAATTCCAAATGGAGAGGAATGTACTTCATGAGTTCCATGCGTCATCTCAGGCACATGAAAATATATGAGGGGATTTTCACTGTTTTGGGGAACCTCTTTTCCATTATTTCCATTCATGCACACAGCAAGAAGGTAAGCAGTAAAACCTGGAATTCCATTGTTGAACCCTCGACCATCCCGAAACTCTGCAACAAAGCCCAAACTGATATATTTGGTGAACCTACACCCTGGGGTTTCATGTGTTTCATTTGGCCATTTTCCCCCATGAGTTCATCCTCAGGATTATTTCCATCCCTTGTGCAGTTCATCCACGTACGGAACAAGCATGAAACCAAATCCATTTTCTCCATTGTGAACCTCTGTAATTGTTGAGTCGTCCCCTTGCCTTACCCGTTTTTCCATTATGGTTTGAAGAGGAGGTTTTTCAAGCCCATGGTTGAATAAGCAGGTTGTCGGGATTGTGAGAAACTCTTTTCAGGTGAGATATTTTATTGGGGAAGTGAGTCCTCCTGGAGGGAGTCCAATAACAATTACAGAGCTCTGAGAATTCATGTCTGGCCTATTGCTGAATCCCTGGAAGGGAGTTGGAGTAGTTGATGGAATGTGTGATAATGAAGGTGTATACTCCTGGGGTGGGACATGACTGTGGGGAATGAGATTCTGTGAGCAGTGGGCGTAAGTGGATCCTTGGAGGAAATCCTTCCTGTAGACTGGTGCAACTTCCTGTTGTCCTTGCCTAGCCTATGAATCCCTTTCCCAATGGAGTTTAGTCCCATCTCGGGGGTGGCCCACTACTGAGAATGATGAGAATCATGGTTTAAGGTTGGGAGGTTTGTGGAAGGTTTGCACGAAGTCAGTTCACTACAATTAAGAGATAAGTATCATTTCTATGCTTAATGGTTAAATGATGTATTTTAGTGCATGTCTATGATTATTATAATAATATCATGTGTTTCGTTGCATGTATGTTTTCATGTTATCTATTTTTATTTCTGCTAAGTTTATATGTGATTTATTCCTCAAAGAGTTATGTCTACCATATCCCAACAGGTCTATGTCTGCGCATGGACAATTTTAATTACCTATAATAGAGCTTAAAATCGTGTGTGTCTGAGGTGGTGTGCTCTGACCTATGGGTGGCCTTGGGACGTTACAATCTAGTATCAGAGCATGAGAAGTTATTTTTTTTTCAAGTGACATTGCCCAGCAGAAGGATGGGGATGTTACAAAATTGACAGGGGGATGACCCACGATGCAGTTCAGAAGTGAAGTACGACAAATAAAAATGAAACAAAGTAGACTTTGATAGATTTCCTTGTCCGCGATTATGAAGTGAAGTGACAGATGTTGGTGCTCTAGAGTGATGATGGATATGCAATGACTACAGGGTGCCTTGAGATAGTGAGACGAACAACACAATGGATTTTGAAGAGACGAATCTGGTGCAACAAGTGATGGAGTGGAATGCAACAGAATGAGTGGAAGTTCAGTAGTCAAGTGAGTGAGTCACCAGGGCATGCTCATAGTCCAATGGGGAGACTTGGTGGGCGCACTACAAGGAAAGTGTGACAAGTGACAAAGTGGATTGTGACAAAATGAGTGGAAGTGCAACAATCAAGTGAGTGAGTCACCAGGGAGTGATCAAAGTCCAGTGGGGTGACTTGGTAAGTGCACTACAAGGGAAGTGTGATAGTATGAAGACTTGTGACTTGCGTCTTATGATCTTATTCGATATGCACATTGGGTGCTTTGTAAACCATAATGTGAATTGCTACATCAATTTGAGGAAATACTCTGATAAGACTAGATTATGTTACTGGAGATGAGATGGAGCTCATTCGTTGGAAGATTTGGTCTATTTGATTTATTCTAATAATGACCAGCCATAACTGGAAAATACATATTCTTAATTTAGAAAGAAGTGTGTCCACATATAACTAGACTTTGATCTGGTCAAGATATGTTAACAATATAATTGTTATGCATCCACATACTTAATTTAGAAAAAGGTGCATCCACAAATAACTAACTTAACCTTGACCTGGTCAACATATGTCCACAATATAACTTCTTTTTGTCCACATATAGATATTTTAACTCATGAAAATATTTTATAAATAGGGATGTGCTCTGATCGAGTATGTTGAAACACACGCTGACACTGAGAGGGGTGGGGTGAATAGATGTCTTGAAATTTTGTATAACTTTCACACTTTCTCGAATTACTTAAATTAACTGAATAACATATATGTATTTCAATTACTTATTCATAAATATATATAAAAGTTATGAAAAAACACAAACTGTATAAAGAAGAATAAATATAATATATTTATTAAACTTGAATAAGTACATATGATACCAATAATCAAACTATTCAACACCAAATGAATAAGAGAGATACAACTATCAGATACAAGACCCAACTTGTATCTCTCAGATCCAACTAAAAAGCGATGAATCCAACCCTCATAACAATACCCTGTCTTGTAAACATGCACCAACCTGACAAAGAATGAATTTTAATTCAATCCATTGTATTTATACTTGATCCACCTAGATTCATCTTTTTCCAGCACAAGATTTTGTTTATATAGCCATTCAACAGGTGTATGACATTGAAAAAATGTGTTTTTCAATGCACCTCTTCATTTCAGTAATAGTAATGTTATTTTACTAAAACAATTATTCCTTTATTATTATTCATAATCCTTCATATCATGTTTATTCATCCATTAATTAAGTAATTAATTCTCCATTCTCCCTTTTCAATTCACATTTCACAATACCATGGGAAAATACCATGGTTTTTTAAACCAAGGGCAAATACCATTTAACTTTTTGACTTTTTCCGTAAATTCTTTTTTTTTTTCTTTATTTTTAATACTCCTTTTCATGTAAATTTAATTTTTATTTTGAATTTACTTTTTACATAAATTTACCTCTTTCATTATTTTACTTTCATATTTATTTTTACCTAAAAATCCATTTCCATTTAACCTTTTTCCATTTTTTTCTTTATACTCCATATATTAATATTAATAGTCTCCACTAATATTTGATCTCCATATATTAATATTAATATTCTCCATTAATATTTAATTCAATTTACCATACTGTAGATTTCACGTCTTCCCTTCTTTTATATATCAATCCCTCTTCCATTTGATCACATTTATGGATCAAATCCTTATTTTCATCCTTAACCAATTCATGCGAGTTCCTTCTTGATCCTTCTCTATATATTCTACTGTTGTGATTTAGCTTCCTCTACAATTCCTTCGATTCCATCCTCTGGTTTCTTCGACCTCCATTATAGAATGTATCTAGCCTTTGTTGTTGATTCTTGTATTCAAGTCCTCAAAGTCCTTTCACTAGGTCGATGTCTTCATATGGCCATGAACTATAACCAAGTTCTTCTACATAAGCGCTTATTGTTCAAACCATGTTAACTTCATCTATGGACTCATTAGGTTCCATATGATCAACGACTATGCCCTTAGCTTGTGGTATTATCACTAATCACTCACGCTTCCCAAATAAACAAACTCATAACCGAGGGATACACAACTGAGCACTAGAAATGTCTATCCTGACTTAATCAATGATGCAGAATTAACCATTCGTTGGATGGATGGTACCCATCATTTCAGGGGTTGGGTTGCTGACTCGTATCTCAATTTTGTGGACCCCAAAATAAACCTCTAACCGACATGTGGTTTTGTGATCGACGTCCCACAATATTTCGAGGGGTATTCCCCATGTTAAACTCTTCACACCTTTTCTATGTGAAATATTTTTCCACCGTTGAACTAACCTATGGTCAGATGATTGGACCTACATCACATCGTTTTTCACCACAATTAAATCTACAACGATGTTTTAATCCAGGATTGGATGAACAGTTTTTTTGTTCTTCCTTCTACCATGAGATATGACGATCCTTATTAATCAAACTCTTCGTGATCCAACGGTTAGTGTCGATCTAACTCTACACCCCATGATTATAGACTTCTCCTTGATCTAACGATATTCTTTTATTCAATCTTGATTGGACGGTCCCTATGTTTAAGTTCTATATCCATATTTTACAAAACTCTTCTTCAACAATTTATCCCAAGATTTATTCATTCCACCATCTTCAATTGCGCGTTCCAAGATTCACTTAGATTTATCTCCCTTACTCAATTTCAGTCTTGCATGAAATCAAGTTCATTGAACCTTACAGTGGTCAATGGTCTATGTATGGATTTCCTAGAATTCATCTTATTGAATGGTGATAGTCTCTTCAACTTATAGATCTGATCTGACCTGTATATGGAAAAAATTAATTATGATCTCCTCAAACTACAGGTAACCACATGAATGCATGCCCTTTTACATAGGATTTTATATGCCTCATTTATTTACATTAAATTATAGGCCTCTTTTTCTCTTTCTATGTCCTAATTTCTTTTTAATGATCACTATCTCTATCTTATCCTAAGCCAATTCCATCATTACCTCTTTGTAATCATATGTATCCCAATTTAATATCCCATAAGTAGAAATATCTCCAAGCTAATTCATTGTTTGAATTGTATCTTCAACATCCTCAACATTCTCATTCTTTCTCAAGTTTACACCAGTGAACTCCTTCATCTTTCTCCATCTTTATAACAACTTCAAACAACTTTTCCTCTTTACTATCTCTTTGTCTTGAGCATTTCTTCATGCTTCCTATGTATTCAACATAATTTAAATTATGTGTTTTCATTACTTATAGTTTATCCTTTGATACCACTCATCAAGCATATCCTTGTTATTTCTTGAATGTCCATGTTTGATTCATGTTGCCATCAATGACAACACACATTCAATAATGCCAACAATCCCCCCCCCCTTTTGGCATTGAGGGTAACATATATGTAAAACAAATGAGTTTGTACCTTTGCTCCCACTATCACTGGTCTCATCTTCAAATTGGGATATTGATTTTTTTTACTAATACCAAATTTGTTTTACTACTTCTCTCCCCCTTTTACATCAATGACAAAGAGTGAAACACTTACTACTTCTCTCCCCTCGTGAATGTTCCAGCTGCTATCTCAGTCTCTTGGGATTTTATGTTCAAATAGGTAGTCTTATTGATACTATGATCTTTCACAGGAATACCAATTGATACCAATTGGTCATTACCATTTCATTAATACCAATTGATTTAATTTCCATTCTACAACCAATTATTAAGGTATGTTACCAAATTCAGTTCTTTTATACCAAGAGATCTTTATACTCTTTGTCATTAATCAATTTTCCCTATTCATGATATGTCTTTATATATTTTGAACTTTTTCAGTTGCTTTCAAATTCTTCAGTTGATGTGATTTTTCATTCCTCATCGAGAGACCCTTTTTTTTTTCTTTTATTAATTCTTCAATAAGTGTTTTGGATCCTTTTATGCATCTAGGAGAGACATGGTAGGAAGATAATCATTTTCATTCTCTTGGAGCTTTGTCTTTTTTGAATCTTTGTAGCTTTGTTCTTATTTCTTTCTCCAAATATTTCCATGAGGCACTCTGCTTGTTGGACCTGTTAACACTAAGTAAATTGCCTAGGCTGANTGAGCATTTCTTCATGCTTCCTATGTATTCAACATAATTTAAATTATGTGTTTTCATTACTTATAGTTTATCCTTTGATACCACTCATCAAGCATATCCTTGTTATTTCTTGAATGTCCATGTTTGATTCATGTTGCCATCAATGACAACACACATTCAATAATGCCAACAATCCCCCCCCCCTTTTGGCATTGAGGGTAACATATATGTAAAACAAATGAGTTTGTACCTTTGCTCCCACTATCACTGGTCTCATCTTCAAATTGGGATATTGATTTTTTTTACTAATACCAAATTTGTTTTACTACTTCTCTCCCCCTTTTACATCAATGACAAAGAGTGAAACACTTACTACTTCTCTCCCCTCGTGAATGTTCCAGCTGCTATCTCAGTCTCTTGGGATTTTATGTTCAAATAGGTAGTCTTATTGATACTATGATCTTTCACAGGAATACCAATTGATACCAATTGGTCATTACCATTTCATTAATACCAATTGATTTAATTTCCATTCTACAACCAATTATTAAGGTATGTTACCAAATTCAGTTCTTTTATACCAAGAGATCTTTATACTCTTTGTCATTAATCAATTTTCCCTATTCATGATATGTCTTTATATATTTTGAACTTTTTCAGTTGCTTTCAAATTCTTCAGTTGATGTGATTTTTCATTCCTCATCGAGAGACCCTTTTTTTTTTCTTTTATTAATTCTTCAATAAGTGTTTTGGATCCTTTTATGCATCTAGGAGAGACATGGTAGGAAGATAATCATTTTCATTCTCTTGGAGCTTTGTCTTTTTTGAATCTTTGTAGCTTTGTTCTTATTTCTTTCTCCAAATATTTCCATGAGGCACTCTGCTTGTTGGACCTGTTAACACTAAGTAAATTGCCTAGGCTGAGGGGGCAACTTACAAAGGTAACCACAAAACCGCTTTAGAAATGAAACTAGCCTTTCATTTATGAGAGGGATCTCTCTTGTCACTTTGTCTCTAAAGATGAATTTTCATTGAGGATCAATGGGTAGGTTTTTGAATAGGTGGATGTTTTTTTAAAAGGTTTGTTGGCGAGAAGGAAAGGAACCTATTGGGAAATGGAGTCAATTCTTTGAAAGAAAATGAAAACTATGTCTGGTAAATAGAAATATCAAGGAAGCAAAGGCTAGGTAGGAAATGATATTTCAATTTTTTAAATTGATGTTATAGAATGGAAGAAAGAAGAAAAAAAATAACAACATTCAAAGCACCATTAAGATGAATTCTGACCAGTTAAGAAAGAATAGACAATATTTGAATTGCTAGAATCTAAAGCACCTTTCAAGATGAATTTCAGACCATTTGATATCCAATTCAAACATATGAGCATAATAAAATGAAATATAGAGAAACAAGAAGGACATACATGAAATAAAAACAGACTTCAGATCATTACCACTAGAATATTTGGTATGGAAAAGATCTGGACATCTGCACTAGCATTTCATTCAAATTCAAAAAACCGTATACAATGTTCAATGCAAAATTGTCCTTTTCACTTCTGCCAACCTCAAATACATCAAATACTACCATAGATATACAATAATTTGATTCCATTCGTTTTGAACCGATTACATTAAAAATAGAAAATTCCAGTTCACAAAATCTGGGGTTTGCGGATATTTCTGTAGTTTGGTACTTTATCTTCGTCCTTTGAATTCAATTGTATCTTAACTTAATTTATCACCTTTTGGTCAACAACTATAAATAATTTGCTCTATCCTGGGAAATTACATTTTCTTTTACCCAATCTAACTATTTCCTTCCATTGCAATTCAGAAGGAATCTCATAATCTGTCATTTCCTTCATTAAAGTTTCCAAGTCAATACAACTGGCATAAGACATGCCAGGTAGACCAAGTTTGATTGTCTTAAAAAAAATTAAAATTTCAAATTATGTACTCAGTTTATCAACCAAGGTAACCCCTTTCAAACCCTCCTCTAGGGTTTCAAATTTGGAGTGGGCCATCCTTGATTGAGTCAAGAGTGCATTATATTCTTGATCCTCCAACTTACCTTTACCATCCCAGAATGATGGAAGGCCCTTTATGAACAATTCTTCAAATAAATTCTTGAAATGTTACACACTTTGTTCCATCTGTATTGCTTTATTCAGAACTGATTTCAAAAGATCATGTCTTGTAATAATCCTATTCCCCCCCAATGGTGTATTCCCAATGGCATATTCCCACCAATGGCCTATTCCCAACAATGTTATAGAATTCAAGAGTTTAATGGGAGAAACTTAGTATTTGAGGAAATCCATTGTAAACGTATCCACATTAGCAGTGCCATTGCATGCCATAACCTCCAAAAAAAACAAATTTCATTGGGGTAAGACAAAACAAAGAGCATTTGAAGACTTGAAGAAGAAAAGCAATGATGCTTCATTCTTAGCCATGTCAAATTTGTAACGACCTTTTGAGATAGAGACTGATGCTAGTGGATATGCATTAGGGGAAATAATCATGCAAGGAGGAAGACCTATGTGCTACCATTGAGAGTTGTTTCATGGAGTAGTGCTTGACTATCCCATGTATGATAAATATATCTTTGTGATTGTACAAGAAGTGAATACGTGGAAGCATTACCTCTTGGGAAAAGAGACTATCATACACACATATCATCAACCCCTTTAGTATATACAGATTCAGAGAAAGATGCAGAAGGTGAGGCATTGTAACTGGTTAGGTTTCTTGAAAAAAAATCATTTATTGATTAAGAACAAGAAATGACTCACAGATAGATTAGCATGCATGCTCTCTCGATCACCACTAAAGAATATTGCAACGATTGGAATGATAATGTAGCTTGAACCTTTCACTCATGAACTTTTGAGTGAAGATTATGAGGGAGATGAATATTTTAGAGGAGTCTACAAGAAACTAAAGGAGAGGTGGTCACTTCCATGGAAGGAAATGAATACCACCTCCAAGATGGGTTGTTGTACAAGTTGGACAAACTATGCATACCCTGGGGAAAAAGAGCACAACTGATGAGAGAATCACACACTTCTAGGGTTGTTTGGAATTTTGTTGTAACAAAGACAACGAAGAATCTATAGCGGTATGTGTATTGACCAAATATTCAGGAGCATGTGGAATTTTTTTTAGAATATGCCTTCTTTGCATCACTATCAATCCAAGTAATCATAAACATATCTTGTACATGCCATTTCCAGTACCAAGTAGACCTTGGGAGAGTATCTCCATGGATTTTGTTGTAGGTTTTCCTATGAACTGTAGAGATAATGAATACTTTTTTTTCGTAGTAGACTAATTCAACACAATGTGTGTGCTCATTCCATGTAAGAAGACAATATTTGGAAGAAAGGTTGTTGAACTATTCTTCAACCATGTTTGGGTACATTTTGGATTTCCAACCTTCGTGATATCTGATCGGGACAGTAGGTTCTTGGGAAGATTTTGGATAACGCTTTGGGAAAGAATGGATACCAAGTTAAAGTACTCCACCACCTTCCATCCTCATAATGATGGACAAACTGAGGTAGTAAACATGATTCTAGTGAAATTTTTGAGAGGTTACACCAACAAACACCCAAATACTTTGGATGAGAAGATAGTCTACATTCAACACTCCTACAATAGAGCACTTCATTCTTCCACCAATAAGTCTCCTTTCAATAATTGTTTTGTCTATTTACCTCCTTCACCATTTGATATTATTTATGGACATTAGAAGGAAGAAGTAGGACTACAAGGAGAAGAACAAAATGCAAGCACATTCATGGAAAATATCAAGCATATACATCTAAGGCTTTAGGAGTAGCTTGAGAAGATCCAAAAGTTATATAAATACATGCATGATCAACACATAGAAGATCATAAATTATGTGTTGGAGACAAGGTGTGGATCTATCTTGTTAAGGAACGTTTGTACGGAAAATAAAAGAAACTCAAGCCCCTTAGATATTGACCATTTGAGATCATTAAGAAAGTGAATGATAATTCCTTCAAGATAAAACTATTAGCTCAGTGGTGACTGTGGAAAATTTGAATTTTTTTGAACCCTCCATGCTGAATGAGGAGGAAGAGAATTAGGTTATTCCCATTTTTGAAGACCTTTCTCCTCATGGACTTGAGGATTTGAAGGAAGACATAGTTCTGCAACACAAGGAGTAAACGACTCGCAGAGTACAACAATACATGTGGTAGATTGGTATCAAGGGATATAATGCAAGGAAAGTGAAGTGGTTGAGAGGAACCATATTACAAGAAAGTTACCTCATCTGTCCTTGGAATTTTTGGGGGGCCAAAATCCTCCCAATGGGGAGGTGTGATTCAAATTGGATTTGAAAAAAAAAATTGGCTATCGACACAGACTCTAATATGATCAACACATGCAAAGTTTAAGGCTATGGATGAAGAAGGAGATCAACTTGTTGGTGTGAAGGGCCCCATGCCATGATGATTGATGTCCATTTTTGTATGTAATATATGTAAAGTCAGGCAATATATTGTTGTACATAAAGAAATAATGAGACTTTCATGAGACCTTTTCCATGTAGAATAAAAGAAAAATAAACAAAGAAAGAAGGAGAAACAGATTGGGGAGAAGCTAAATAATTGGGATACCTGACCTTCCAAATATCCTCCCAGTCAACTTATTCCCCTATATTATGTTTCCCCACAATGAGAAAAGGGTTCTTTGGTTGTGAATTATGTAGAGAGGATGCCCATGTGTCACTGAGGAGCATAGAGATGAACTAGAGAACCTGTAACTTTCCCATTTCTGAATAATAACGAGAATGGATGAAGCCAAAAGAATGTCGGTTTTCCCGTTTGGGGTTTCAGGATAAATTTTGAGTTCATGTGTGATGATTGTTGTGGTTATACTTGTTTATTGATGGTAAATGGTGTGCACTGTAATATAATCGTCATATGTGTATATTTTAGCAATGAGAACTTTGTTTCGTTTGGTTTGAGCTTGTTTTGTATTGATATGGTCCCCATGGGCAAGTAAACCAGAATAACAGCTCTTTAACCACACCCATACATTGATTCATGAGTTTTAAATCGACAACCCTCCTTCCTGATCCATTTCTATTTATTTGGGAGTTTCTAATTTCACTTTAAGATTCATGGGCACACTTTCGACTTGTTGTGGCATTTTCCTTGCCCATAAATCATAGACATCATATATATTGAAAGTGGGGGGTTTCTGGGAGTTTATTAGCTACCCACAGATCATATACATGTTTTTTCCCATTCGACGACCATCAATTTCACCCCATACACATTTTTATCTATTTTCGAATGTGGAACTTGACTTCCAGACATTTTTAGTTGTCGGGGAATTACCAAAATCATCTTTGGGCATTTTTATGTGTCGTGGGTTACCAAAAACGTCCTTCAAATTTTTTTGTGTGTCATTGGTCATATATTTCACCCTTCATACGTCCTCCTCAGTTGCTAGTTGTTAAATATGACTTTCCAAAGTTTTCCCTTCGTGGTTGGTCATTGAATTCGCCTTTTTAACTATTTATTTAAACCTTAGGTCGACCCATTTCTGACGGGGTTCTTTCTTGGTCGAATTCCACTTCTTCATTCGATCGAAAATCCTTAATAATCGACCCAATCTTCCCACCTTTAGAATGGAGTCTCTTTTTGTCGGTTTGGATTTCTTTCTCTACCTGACTTTCGTCTAATTCAACTTGGTCGACCAGAATTTGGCTGAATCAACTTGGTCAACTTGCATTACTTATGAGTCAACTTCCAAAAGTTTGAATTCATCATCACTTGGTCAATTCGAATTGGGATGGTCATCGGGTCAACTTCCTAGTTGACTCGACTTTGGATTAGCAGTGGAGTTATATAAATTGATGAGAACTAAGATTATATTTATTTTGTAGAGGATTTTGTGTTGGTGAGATAGGTAGGCTATAAGACTCTCGTTTATGGATCATAATATGATGATGATGATGATGATGATTAACATCCATTGAGACCAACTGGTCTATTGTACCTTAAGAAAGTATGAGATTACTTCAATTTTTTTTAAATTGTATTTCTATGCTAAAAAAGCATTGAGAGAAGCATTCCAAGATCACCATAGTTTTGATGACTTATGAGGTTAGGAAGGTCTGTATTGTGGTAAATATTTTTAAATTGGGATAGAATATGGGTATATGCAAGGAAATCTAAGAGGAAGTGCTTTTCATTCTCTACCCGCTTAGTGTCACAAAGATGACATATTCTTTCATCCCATGGTGTTTTGGGAGTTGTCCAACACCTAGTTTCACCATGTAGCTCGTGATATTTTGTTCTTATTTTAGCAATGCTGATTTTCTTCTTTACACTTATAAACAATGAGAGGTAATTTTGATCTTCTAAATTAGGGTTGACCACCTCCTTATAGTATCTTAATTTTCTTTTATCCATTACTTATTTTTCACACGACATATTCTCCTTAAATTTAGAGGTGATAATATTTGTAATATTATCGATATACTACATGATGGATTCTTCTTGTATTCCCAAATGATTTAGCCAAGATTTGGCATCTTTATGCCATTCCTGCTTGAGCCACTAGTGGTTTTGGATAGAGTTTGAAGCAATTTTGGGGAGCCTCTTGTTATCCATGTTGTTTATATTGTTTTTGTACATTAATTATCTAATCATAGAAATGCTCCCAATGGGGGAGATACTTTCTTTTATGAGGAGGATAAGATAGGGTGTATTTCCCTTAATTTTGAGATTATAAGTTATAAAATTATTTTGGATCTATTATGTCTCTCTCCAAGAATCTCTAGATATACTGCAACCCCAAAATTCACATCCATATAAGATAATTGGGGTGACGAGAGTGTGAAAGAGGAGTTTTTGTTTATCCCAAAGCAAAAGGTTTGTTGATTTACAATTGTTTTCAAGCCCATAATAAGCTTTCCACACTCCATTTATCCTTTTTTCAATGCTATACTTCCAATTGAGCTTGTGGTGGATATCAATTCCAAGATATTTGTATGAAGGAACTTCCTCCAAGCTATTGTTGTCATAAAGTATTGTAGGTGATCCTTTTGGATTTAATTATCATAACCTTTGTTTTTCAGTGTTCATGCTCATGCTCATGCTAGAGTAGAAGTTCTTGAGGATTAGTAGTTGCTTACCTAGGTCATAAGGAATCTTTTCCATAAGAACAATATCATCATCACAAATAAGGAGGATGATGACTATACTCGCGAGAGTTGGGCCAACACATTATGCATCCTCCAAATAATCTTCTAACTTATCAATATAGATGTCGAAAAGGGTAGGGAATAGGGAACAACCTTGTTTGACTCCTATATTACAGTTAATTTACTTTGACTAGCCATTAGTGTTCCTAAACTTGGAAATAAATTTATCATATAGCCTTACTGCAATAACTCTTAACACAAAAGGGACTTTAATCTCTTCTAACCAATACCATAGGCTAGTCGCACGCACAATGAATTTTTTTTTTCTAAAATCAATGAAACAAGAAAGGAGATCAGTTTTATCATTATGAAACTCATATGCGATGATCCTAAAAGTAACAAGGTGGTTCATAGTGGAATGGTGGCCTCTAAGCCCAGTCTGGCCTTTAGCTCTTTTTCCATGGATTTATAGCCATGTACCAATATTATTTTACAAAATACTTTTGTATAGCTCAGCTAAAATGGGGCTAATCATAATGGTCTTATAATCAGAGGACTTAATTTTATCCTCACTTTTAAAAACAGGAACAATGAGACTTTGAGTCCAAGGTTTTCGGAAGCCTTATCGAATAGCTAAATTGAAGAGCTTATGTATGTGAGGGATGAGGATAGGTACTCCAATTTTTAATATTTTAGATTGGTAACCTTCGATGTCCTTAGCTTTTCCTTTTGAGAGCCACTTAACCCCAAACTTAATGTCTTCTATAGAAAAAACTTCATCCTTTGAAGTTTTTTTGGCATGTTGTCCATGACATTAGGGGATTCATACATATTATAAGGTATAAATTTCAGTCCTTCAAGAGAATCTCATTATTTGCTTTAGTTTTATGAGTTAGAATTTGCCTCGAGAGTTTCTTAGGATCTATCTTAAATAGGTGCAAAATCTTCTCTTGTTTTTACTTATACAATTTTCTTTATTATTATTATTATTATTATTTCTTTGTTTAATTAAGTTTTGTATCTATTTATCTTACCATATTTTTAAAATGCATTGGAAGCATCCCTAATGAATTTTATAGCAATTTTACATTCATTATCATACCAAGGGTTAATTGCATTGTTTTGTTTTTACGAAGTACCTCAATAGAGAAATCGCTAATTGAAGTAGAGAGGGTTGTTGTAAACTTCTTATAGTCAACTTCAATATTGTTATGATATTATATGAGTTTTAAAGCATTTCTTATAAAAGAAGAAAAAAAGTGCATTGACATCCCAACATAGGGATATTCCACTATAGCAAGATAGCCTTGGGTTTAAGGGCTTGGTGTCATACTAATTTCACCCCTCTTCAGTCCAATACATTGTCATGCATTCATTTAGGAAGGGGTTTTTGTTTATGGATGTTTATTTGTAGACCAAGATAAATGAGCCACCTCAAATCCTAACTCTTCATCCATTAAATCTATGGTCTAGTAGACATTTCAAGAAAAACATCTATATATCAATCTACATAATTGTTAATATTGTCTTTGTAGTAATATTTAGGAAAGTGATATACCTAATAACCATTCAAATTTTCTTATCGTTCAAGCTCAAAAACACTTTCATTAGGAGAGATGCAAGAGATTCTAATCCTATGGATCAATCTGACCTAAGGACATTCTTACTATGCTTTAGATGGAAATGAGTCATTTCTTCTTTGTATTCTATCATTGTATTATGTTTTTTCATATATTAAGACTAATATTTTATGTAACACCAAGGAGATTATTTTCATATGAGGATTAAGAATCATCTTTCCTAATAGGAGAGATAATTGGTAATCCTCTCCCTATGTAATGAAAAAATTAAAGTAAACATATCTCCATGAATATTTATAGAGGGATCATATATATTGTTTGGTGATATTGGAATCCTTGTCATTGTAAAAACCTAGAAACCCTTGTTCTTTCAACCAAAATCACTCACTCAAAAAGAGCACTAGAGAGTGAAAAATCAGGTTGTGTAGAAGAACCCCCTTAAACTCGTGAACACCTCTACCCTTCAATACGAGATCAAGATATGGGATTTTATGAATGCATATAATATACCTACAACAAAGTAAACCATAAAAAAATAGAGATAAAACCCTGCATAAAAAAATATAGATAGAAAGAGGGGTTAGGACAATTGATATATATAGAGGTGTATAGAGGGGATTTGGTTCTCAATCTCATTTTCCATATGATGGATTGAGGAAATATAAGACTGGGGAAATCATATGAACTTACTATTTATTTCTACTTTAAAAAGAGAGTTTCACCATTGTTCATTGTGCATTAATTTCTTTCCTAACAAGTCATAGCCCAAAAGTCATAAAAAATCCACAATACCTATAAATTCTCCCTACCATGTGCACCACCCCCTAACCTAAAACTCTACCCCCAATACCTATAAACTTGCTTCAATTAAAAATTACCTCCCCCCCAATATGAAACAATATATGGACTTGATTTTTCACAATTAAAAAACCCCCTTTATGAATGAACATGCTAGAATATTGGGCAACAATTCAAGCCATTGTGATCTAGTTCAATGATTTTCCTAGATTGATTTTATGATGAAATGGCTTAGGAAAGATATGGTAATAGTCTTGTGGAGAGTAGTCAGCCACAAGAATGGATCCTCTCTTCCTCTTGTGCACGATGAATAGGGTTTAACCCTAGTCGCTCACTGCCTCTGCGCGAGATGGGCTTGAAGCTTGTTTCTCTCTCCCTTGTCGGCCATGGTCACAGCTTCATTCATTTCTGTAGCTGCCCCAAGCAGTGGGACCATTCCTTCCATCTCTGTGTCCATGCCAATTTTTTGTTTCACAATTTGGTGCCTCTTTTCGAGATGTTGTTCAGTAGGTATCTGGTCCTTCTTCTTCGACTCTTATGGTTTAGGAAGCCCCTCCCGTGGTCATTCCCATGGGTCAATATGATGAGGAAGAGGAAGAATACTATAGATATGTGAGTTTGGCCTGTCGTTTCAATGGTTTTTGGCTAAAGTTAGTTGATCTCAACAGTTGGATCTCAACTACCTGGATCCCTATTATGCAGCAAAAATCTGTGATTCATCCTTGTGCTAAAGGATTCTTCATTGTTGATTTCAACATTGAGGAAGACAAAGACCTGATTCTCAACTCAAGTCCATGGGTTTTGGGTAACTCAGGTTTGTGCATGAAACCCTGGACCCCTTCTTTCAATCCAGCTACTGACATTCTCTCTTCAACTCATGTTTGGTTGAGGCTTCCCAACCTTGCCTTGCATTTTTGGGGTTTACCCTCTCTTGTTGGTTTGACTTTAGGAAAGTTCCAATTTGCATGTCGTGAAAATACAAGGCACAATACTTCCATTTTTTTCCCATATCTACGTGGAAATGGACTTTAGTAAAGGATTCAATGTTGAAGTTATTATTATTGGTAAAAAATAATCTTGGTCTCGGAAACTAGACTATGAAAGATTTTCCTTGTGTTGTAGATCTTATTTTGAAATGGGTCATCTTGCAACCCATTGTCCCGAAGGGCATAAGAAGAATAGAAAGCTTCAAAAATCCACTTGGTGGGTGGGATCTAATGAAGAACATCGAGTAATATCAAATGATTGCAGAAAACCCCCTCAAGTCATCGAAAAATCCATCTCATCCAAATCCTCCTCTTCATCCAACTCCATTATCTCAAGACACGAGCCCAAAATCCATTCAGAAGTCAAAGAAAGAGGTGTATTCCCATCAGGTTTCAGATGAGGGGCTTCGAATCTAGTCTTCCCCTCAACCATCAACTGGTTGGGTAGATCAGGTTGATGATATTGAGGTATCAAATGAAGAAAAAAGAGAAGCTCTGAATCAAGACGATCCATAAAATATAGGCATTACAAGTTCATCAACCTCTGCAAATGAAGTTTGGACGGTAGTTAGAAAGAAGAAGAAATCACATGCCACATCACAACCATTGGTAACACGAATTCAAGCCTGCAAGTCAACCAAAAATGAGATATCTTCGCCAACATGTTAATTTAGATGCCATGTGTCTTTATTTTTATCCTCAAAATCTCTTTCTGAGTGTATTCAGTAAGGTTGTTCTATGTGAAGTTTTCATTTGAGTATTTGAAACAATCATTAGTATCTTGTAGTAGTGGGTTAATTGAGGCCTAGGATTGACCTGAATTTTGAAAGACTATGTAACTCCTCAGTGGTTTCGACCGTGCCTTTTTTTATAATAAAAATTTCCCAGTTTTTGTGAAAAAAAAATAGTCTTGTAGGGAATAATTTTGATGAAATGAAAGGTCATCATCATAATTTTTAGATCATACAAGCCCATAGGCTTTAGATATTTTGTTAACTCTTCGAAGATTATAAGTTTTTCTTGATTAATGAACAAAAACTATTTTTTTCCTTGGGAAAATAAAATATATTTCCTACATTAAGACATAGGCGGGGCCTAAGTGTTTGTTAAATATCATATAAATGATTATGACGTTGAAATACTTCCATGAAATGTCACTTGTGTCATAACAAGATATGAGAAGTTGCAAGGAAACATATTTAGTTCTTAGTCTTCAAAGCTTATTGATTAGTGAACAAAATCTATTTTTTTTCCTTGGGA